>OU611751.1:10189368-10424368 GCA_914767535.2 Dunaliella primolecta
GATCATGCCCTGAAGGGGTTACTCATGTGTCTGGGAGTCCTTGTTGTGCTTGCTGTGGTGTGGTTTAATGCACGGAAGAGAGAACCCTTGATTGATGTTTGGGGGTGCAGCACGTGGCAGTGGGTGCTCACCACCTGTATCACTGATTTCAGCACCTATGACACTCCACCCTAAACCCTAAAACCCCAAAACTTAAACCATAACCCCAAACCTCTCATCCCCTCCCTTCCTGCCCTTTCGTAGGCCCAAGCCCATGGCTGGTGACTGGAACGGTGCTGGTGCCCACACCAACTTCTCCACCAAGGTTTGTGAAGCAACATCTCAGGACCAAGGCCTAGGATGCTTAGGCTCATGTCTGGACAGCACTGGTTGTAAGCGTATCAGCTTGTCAGCAGCGCATGGAAGCAAGAAGCAAATGGTGGCATCGATGCATGCAAAGCTGCTTGCCTTATCTTTGGTTCTGGAGGGGCTGCAGCAGTGCACTGCTTTCTTAAAAATCTGCACATAAAGAAGACCCTTATTACTATGGATCGGTGTATACCAACCTGTCAAGGTAGGTTAGGGCTCTGTACCAGGTTGGTAGGCCGTATAAGTTATGACTGGAGGGTGTTGCTGCAGGTGATCAAGCATCACACTTGCCGCGTGCAATTGCAGGACATGCGTGTGCCCGGTGGCATGGATGCCATCAATAAAGCTATTGAGAACCTGAGCAAGACCCACGTGGAGCACATCAGCCAGTGAGTCGGGAGTGCTTGTGGGAGCTCGCCTTCATGCACGTGTTTCTGACATCTGCATGCATGCCCCCAATAAAGTCGTGGCGGTTGTCATGTCCAACCAGCACTGCTGCACAGATGGCTACATGCCCTTGATGTGCACAGTCCATGAGAATGCATTGAAGCGCACGGCTGGTGTTTATCCCTGGGGATGTCTGAAGCATTGAATTCACACAAGTACTGTGGTTCCTCCCTTCGCACCTGCAGGTATGGCCTGAACAACGAACAGCGCCTGACTGGAAAGCACGAGACCTGCGACATGAACATCGTGAGTGTGCAAGGAGGCGGCAGGGGATGCACCGAACACTGTGCTCAAGTCTTGTCTTGCGCCTTGCCCTGTTCAATTCTTGTCCTAACATCATCATCATCATTGCCTTTGTCATCACCGCTACACTGCAACAGAGTTGCGTGTGGAAGCACTGGCGCCTAAAGCCATACGGCTGTGCCCACCTGCTTTGTGCGGATATGCGGAGGCACCACCTCAGCTCTGCCTCACATGTACCTCATGCTCTGTACTTGCACTTGCAGTTCAAGTTTGGCGTGGCTGACCGTGGAAGCTCCATCCGCATTCCACTGCCCGTCCAGCTCAAGGTGTGTGTGTGTGTGTGTACGCATGTGCGCGCATGTGAAGGCACAGCTTAGGCTGATTTGTGCTGATAAAAGGTCATTATCAGGAAATACCATTTCATGGCATGAAATATGGTTGTTGTTTGTGCTGGACCCCTTTGAAAGTGCCCTCCTGGAGCCTGCGGAATGCCACAAGTCAGCAACATGCCCTCCCCGTGCTTTCATCATACCACTGACCCCACCAGTTCACAACATAACATTCTGGTTCTTGCTGTGCACGGGTCCCAAGTGTGGACCCCAGCAGTTGTTGCTGCTGCCGAGGTAGCATCAAGAGCCTGTGTGCCTCTTTGGCCCAACACCTTGCTTGCATGCGACGGATGGCTGACCAGAGAATCTGTTTGACTTTGTGTATTCAGGGCTACGGCTACCTTGAGGATCGCCGTCCCTCTGCCAATGTGGACCCCTACAACGTGGCCCGCCTGTTGATCAAGTCTGTGATCAACATGTAAGCCTGTTCTTTTATCTTGTGAGCCTGACCTTTCGTTCTTCCTGGACTAAAAGATGCAATAAATGAAGGGCCCGTGGTATAGTTATCTACCGTAATGAGACACCAATAGCAGTGAGTTGCACTTCAGGCAAACACTGATCTGCCTCTACTGACCTCTCAAGGCATCTTCTTATTGTAGGAGGAGCAGGGTAGGACATAGAGTGTGGGGGAATGATTTCACCGTTTCATGAGAGTACTGATTGACAGACAGATACATTGCCTTGTTAGATGCTTTCATTGTGCTTTAGGCTGGATTTTTAGAAGGGCAGCATTGTGGAGGAGCAGCTCTGAAAGCAGCAGGGGGAAATGTATCATTTGAACTTTGTCTGTCAATATGTAAAAAGGCAGCTGTAGCTTCATGAAAAGGCACCCTTGATGACTAATCGTAAGAAACAAGCCCGTGCTTGCAATGAGGTGATTGAAAAAAAAGAGACTGCATTGGCAGTTGAACCGGCGGTGGCTTGACATTAATGATGAGTAAATAAGTTAAGAATTAATAGGAGTCGATTAGACCTTAAGTAGAAGGGGACACGATGGTCAGAAGTGCCGAGAACACTCTGTTTTCCTCGTTCTTGCATCTCTCCAGCCACAACCTGTGTGCGCGAAGCCGTCAGTATCATGGAAACAGGTGCACATGCATAGGTGTGAATATGGATTATGCCTTCAGCTAGAGCGCATGATTGCTTTGCCTGCTGGAAATGCCAGCCAACCGTAAGAAAGGAAAGGGTTACAAGTTACAATGTGGCAAACCTTGACCTTCAGCCAGGTAGTTTGGCTACTCGGTCTGCTCAACTGTTCCAATTGCACAAAAAATATCCATTAGATCGGGAATAAAACGATTAGTCTCATTAGTTTGCTTCTGCAAGAAATTAATAGCATCCTCAGAGCTAGCTTGATAATAGTAGAAAGTGCCTGAATCGTCCAGAAAAATTCTATGAGAAGAGGGGAGGTAAGAAAATAACTGTGCATAAGTTTTTCGAAGAGAACACACAGAAGCCCAAGAACAAAGGAACACGGCATGTTTTTCATCTTGGAGTCCTCCTTGGTCACACCTATCACAAGCAGATGTGTGCTCCTGCCAAAGTGATGTCTCAGCTCTTAAAGTATGAGCATGTAAGCGAAAACATGCTATTTTCTTAGCGCGCGCTTGCCCAAATCAAGATGCGAATACCTGGGGACAGAAAAGGGCGCACCATGAACAGACAAGGGTCTCAAAGGGAGTGCCATCCAGTGATGATACTTGGCTAATTTGTTCGTGTGTTCACCATGTTCTGCCAAGGCATCAGCATTCCACACACCTCACAGCCTTTTTCTCAGATCGACAACGAACTCCCTCATGACTATAGGCTGCCCAGACCGAACACAATGAGTAAAAACGTTGCACCTGTCCAAGCCTGTGCAGGCAGCCAAAAATTCTGAGGTCCAGCATTTACGGGAAAGACTGCTCATTTCAACATCTGCTTGCAGTACCTTACTGGGTGTAGTGCTGTTGCTGCGCAGTAAAGCATTGTAAAACCTAACTGCTGCGCGAAACCAATAGAACTGTAAAGGTTCATGCCCTCACTCACGCAGTACAGACCAATTAGGAGTGGTGCGCTTTACCCCAAGGATACGCTTCAATAAGCACAGGTGCACAGTTTGCAAAGGACAGTCCATTTCAGCTCCTTCTTTCATAAATCTAGTGCCCCAAATCTGGCATGCATACATGCTAGCAGGGAGAGCATATGCTTTAGTCAGCCAGAGTATGGTATGCGGCCTGTCTGTCAGGCGGTGCTCAGATGCGAATTGCCTAATCCGTCTACAACCAGCTAGGAAAGGGGCACACATGTACTCAGCAGTGGCTTGCGGGTTGCGTTGTTTTGTGAACAGCATGCCTAAATACCTAAAAGAATCTGCACACGCCAAACGAGCTCCACTTCACGTGAAAACTGGCACATTATCACCCTTTGAATTAAAGTGCACAATCTCAGACTTGGCAGTATTAATCACCAACCCTTTCCGCTGAGCAAACGTATGTAGCCTATCTAACATCAGTTGGAGCTGTTCAGGAAGGTTACTAGTGAGGCACAGATCGTCTGCATACAGCATGTGAGTGACTCTAACGTCCCTAGTGCCTGTTATAGCCCCTTGCACATTTTCTGCCAAGCAGTCCACGTCATTGATGTACAAGGAGAACAACAAGGGGGAAAGCGGGCAGCCTTGCTTAACTCCATAATGGGGGCGCACACGGGCTTGCTTGCATCCATCCACCAAGATATCCTCATCATTAGCATACATGCTTTTGATGACAGCCAACAGGCACGCAGGCATACGAATGCGCTGCAGGTGAGTCCAAAGAACTCCCCTAGGAATTTTATCGTATGCCTGCTTGAAATCACTAAAAGCTGCATGCAGCCTTGGGGGTGCATTTGGGCGCTTGACCTGAGCAGCATGCTGCAAGTGCCGCAAAATGAATATGGGCTGCAAAGTGTTACGGCCAGGGTAGAAACCAAATTGAGTGTCTGAAATCTTGTTTTCATCTTTACACCACCCAGTGACCACCTCCCTAAGAACGTTAGCATACAGCCTGTACAGGGTGCCACTTACTGCGACCCTTGGCGATATCAACTACACCAAAGCAAAGCAACCTAGGAAAAGTATGTCAATTGAAAAAGAAAAAAAATTGTGCCAAATTCTGGAGTGTTCATTGCTGCAAATAAGGCTCATATAAAGGCTGTATGTGACGGCCAAACATATGAAGAGGTGGCACACAGTGTAAGTCAAAATGCCAGACAATGCGATGGAAATGCAGGAAGCTTGGCTCTGTTCTGAGGTCTTTGATTGTTTTAGCCGTCATTTTGTGATTGAACATGTGTGTCTTGAATTAATGATAACCAATAATTCTTGCTTGCAAGCAAGACAAGCAAGGAAGGTAGCAACGTAATGTAAGGGGAACTTGAACAAAAACTCGTTGGCATGAGCCGAGATAAACAGGTAACAGCACACAAGTAAAAAACTTGAACACAGCAAGTCCCAGGGTACGAAGCAAACATAACAATCCCAGGATGCCCCTGAACAAACTAAACCTTGCATACTGTAAAAATAGTCAGGAACATGCAGGCCTGGTGGGGACAGCTCTTGCGCTATTGTGGAAGAAAAATAAGGATTCAGAACGGGGGTTAATTGGCTGAGGCCAAATAGGATCGGCGGCAGGATCTGCAAGAGGGCCAGCCAGAATCAATTTGGAAATGATATGGATGTAAGCATGAAGGATTTGTGAAGGGGAGGGCTGTGTCAATGTCTTGTGGAAATGCATGGTGCGACCGTGCCAGTAGCACAAAGCATAGAAGAATGAACCAGGCAGTTTCCATTTCAGACTTCATGCTCATTCTGTAAAGTATGCCCACAAGCTTGTTACCACTAGGCGTGCTATTGATAATTGCAATACTTTGTCACGTTAAATCGTGGTTATTGCTGAATCACTGCAAAACCTAGAGTGTGAGGTGTGACCTGTATTGAAGTGGGGTTCTTTTATTGGATGCCCTCTCTTATTCAACCTTCTGTTCCACCCTCCATTGAGGTTTGGCGCTGTTTTTGTTATCCCTGGCCTTGTGCCAGGGGTACCTTGTCTCTGATGTAACCCTAACCTGGTGAAGCTGGTCCAAACGCTGTGTCTGCCCCAGACATTCTCTACGTGCTGCAGCCGAGCCAGCACTGTTCAGCAAGACCAAGAGCAGCTTAGCAGCAATATTAGGAAGAGCTAAGCCGGTACACTCGCAACTCCAGCCAACAGCACGAGTGTACCCGTCCTTTGTTGCATGGTTATAGGCAACCCTGGACGTTAAACCATCTCATGGCGCCACCACCACGGGGAACGCAATCGAGAACCGTCTGTGCCAAGCACAGGCGCATTCTGCGCAGCGGGGGACCGACCTATCAGCGTTTGGGGTTACAGCTCAGCGGATGGGCGCGTGTCGGCGTGTGTCCTTAGAGGCCATCGGACTTTGGCCTTGGATATGCCTGAGCACGGACACGGATTCTGGAACACGGACTGAAGGTTAGAAGGCTGGGGGGACGCTTGCACTGCCCTGCATGCCTGGTGGGTGACAGCAGCACTGGATGCAGGGGGGAAGCTACTCTTATGCTTGAGCATCACACAGCCAGGAGCATATGTGTTTGTAAGTGTGAGGAGAATGTGGAGCCTTTGAAGGCATAACTTGTGAGCTGTGGCCAGATACATTGCCTTAGATGCATGATGGATTGTGCGCATTACTGAAGCCTGATTGTTTTTGGAAGCATTGAGCAGAGAGAGAACAGAGCTATAGGAGCACAAGAGTGTGCTGCCTTGATCATGCTGCTCCTGGGAAGAGCATGCCCCAGGGAGCGGCCGTGATTGTGGGCATTCGTAAGAGGCTTCAGAACTGTCGTGCGAACTTGAGTTGTTATTTGAAGGCTGTGTGTTGAACCATTGGTCATGGGTTAGGGCTCAGGATGTGTCTTTGTGAACATGCCACGCTCCTGGCAAAAACATTGCCATGTTTTTATGATGCATCAGAAACAAACAATTTGCACAACCAGCATTTTTCTGTGAGCAGGAGAAACATTAAGCAACATTTCTGCCTTTATTGTCATTAATATTGCTTAATGGGGGGGATGTATAACCTGCTTCAAGAACAACAAATGTGCAATAACGGTGATTCAGCATGACAACTTATCGCAGCCATGTTTCGGGGCCGGGTGCCTCAAATAATCCTCCAGATCCCCACTAATATTTTCGATCCATCTTGGTGGTGGAGGGGACTCTCGGCTCTTCTGAGCCAATGTGTCTCCTTTTCCTTAATTGATGTAAGGAGAGTTTCCTCTGCCTACATAGTTTTTCTTTTCTTTCTTTCCATTGTTCTGAAGCGTGATTTGAGGACGTGTTCCAATTTTTGCAGTAGGCTATACAGGATTTTTGTTTGACTGGCACATGTAGCAAGCCTAGCAGCACGACAAACGTAATTACCCTGCTGAAGATCAAGTCCGATTGCGAAAAACAAATACAAACACTACGTAGGCAGTGAAAACACTTCCCACATCAATTAAGGAAAGGGGGCCACATTGGTGCAAAGACCGTATGACCACCCCACCACGAAGTTCAGAATGAGATGTGCATCTCTTCTTTGTTAATACAACCTGTAACCTGTGAACCTTAACTTGCCCTTCTCAACGCACCCCCACTTGTGCTTACAAGGGTTACGAGGGTTGCGAGGGAAAAAGGCCTCATTCAGTACGATTCACTGCTAGACTGTTCATAAATACACACGAGATCATAAAGGAAAAACGGAAGTTTGTTGTTATCCTGGTTTAGAAAAATATTGATGTCCTGGGAATTCACATGGTGAATGGTACCTAGACAGGGCATCCTGTGGGAGACGTGGAGTTGTAGGAAAGAGAAGTCGTGCTAAAAAAATGAGGCATACTTCTGGCAGAGAGAGCAGACCTGGGGATTGAAACAATTGAACAGCACATGTTTTTCATCTTGTATGTCATCAACATCACAGGAATCACAAACTGGAGAAGTACTATTGGACCAAACAGCCTGTTCAACTCGAAGAGTGTGAACTCGCAGCTTGAATCTGGCAATGTTGCAAAGGACATGATGGGGAAGATCCAAGTACCGTATGACATGTATTTAGGCAAAGGAAGTATAAGGAGGGTGAATGGCATGAGCAGCTCTGACAGGAAGTGCGCACCATTGATGATATGTCAGCCGCTTACTGTTGTTTACTCTGGGACCAGAAGTTGTGAATTGAAAAGAAAAGAAAAGAAAAACTACGAAAGAACTACGTAAAGAAAGGGTTTACAAGGGTTTACAATGGTGGCCTACAGCCCGAGACTTTGGCTGATGGCAGCTGGTGAAACAAGCTCAACCAGTATCAAAAATTGAGACCAAGTCTGACACAAATCTAAGAAGTCTGTATGAGTCTTGGTTTAGGAAAGCATTGATCTCAGAATCAGTGATAGTATGATGGCAAGCCAAGAATGGAATAAAGTCAGCGTTTGAGGGCGGAGCAAACACACGCAAAGTCTTAAACATCTCCTCAAAAAGGTCCTTGTATCTCGTGCGTAGCTCACGCACCTCAGTACATTTGCAAAAGAAAAGCACATGTTTTTCATCCTGGACTTCCCCACACTCACACTTATCACAGATACTTGAACCCCCAAGCCATTTACCAGACTCCACTCTCAAGTGATGAGCACGCAATCTAAATCTGCTAATGTTTCTCAAAACATGCTTGTCCAAATCCTTGAACAGATACGAAAGGATACAAAAAGGAGCACCTCTGGGACCGCTCTCAGAATTCCCACACCACTTATGGTACGTCACTACCTTCTTGTTAACTGCACGAGGACAAAAAACATCGGCCCCTCTCCACACTTTCTGCTGTCTGTATCGCAAATCACCAATGAACTCTTGCATGGGGATTTTCTCAGCTCTCAGCATGTTCTGTTTGAACGAATCACCATTCCGCATCCCACCAAAAGCATTAGAGACTTCAGCAGCCCAGCAAGAGGAATCAAAAGAAGCCAGACTTAAATCAGCCCTCAGCACACGACGCAAGACTTCACTATTGGAGTCAAGCATGCTATTAAAAAACTTGATGGAGGAATGGAACCAGAAGAACTGCAGAGGCTCCTGGCCACACTCTCTCAACACCGGCCAATTTGTAGTACTGTTCTTTAAAGTAAAGAACAGTACTACGTAAAGAAAAGAAAGACAAGACAGTTCTTTAAAGGAAAGAAACAGTACTACGTAAAGAAAAGAAAGACAAAACTAATGTGGATCTGGAGGGTTACTAGAAGCACCTGGCTGTGGTAAGCACTCTTGAATTAAATACCGCGGCGTGTGGAGACTAGTTTATGGGCATGTCGAACAGAATGGGCATGGATTTTTTGAGCGAGCTTAGTGGCACGTTGGTGATCCAGTCCTAGTTTCTTTAATTGCTTCAGGGTATGCTCAGTGCAAGTAGTTCCATCAACACCCAGGAGAATTGGGTGAATTGTTTTAGCTTTAGCACTTATAAGATTACAAAGGTTAGCATGTTGCTGCTTAGCTGCGCTTAATTGATGCTCTGGCCTTGTGTCTTCACAGAACTTGATTTCTATGAGATGCACATGGCGCTCGTTCACATGGAGTTCATGCGGATGCTTAACGCGGCTAGCTCTGGTTGTCCTCCTAGTGGGCTTGCGCAAAGCGTGTTGAGAATGAATAGAAAGGACACTGTGAGAGGTAGGCTTGGCATTACAAGGGGTGATCAAAATGGCATCAGGTCGACTTGAATTGAGTCTTTCCTTTTCTTGAAGGTTACGAGGGAAGAAGTAAGCAGATATTGTTCTGTTAGAGGCACGTGTAGGGAGTTGAAGGTTGTGTTGTGCAAGTTTAAAATCATTCCCTATGTCTGTGTAGACAAGGTCTGCTCCCACAGGGCTGTTGCTGAGTGCTTTTGTAATCATTCTGCCTGCAATATTATGGCGTTCAGTTTTCATGTTGGAGATTATGTGGTTCTGGCAGCCTGAGAGCATGTGGAGAGCACTGTCCAACTGATGGCTGCCTGGAAGGGGGCACATTGGGTCAGTAGACCTTTGAAAACGAACTGCATGTTTTTGATTGTAGAGGGTGCCTGTGCGGTACTAAAGGATAGTACGTTTCATGTGTGTGGAATTACTTGACATATTTCTGAATGCGTTGCTAATTTTGTTTTCTACATGCGGTAATAAGTTTTGGTAGTAATAGTAGTAACCTGTCTTGGCATTGGCATATCCAAGTTTGTGTTTAGAATGCATGTGGGAATTGATTCCAGTTGCTGAGGTGTCTAGTTCTTAGGTCCACCACAAATTGACTGAGGTTCGCAGGGTCACAAGCCGAAATTTGACGTCTCATCAGGTCCGAGTGTGCCAGACCATCCAGCGCAGTCAAAAGGTGTGATGTCTAACAATAGTCAGTTCTGGAGCTAAGGCTGATGTCTGCGTGGAGGACCTTCTTGAGGAGTACTGTTGCACTTAGTAAGCGAGTTGTAAAAGTGCATAGTGGCACGAAACCAGTTGAATTGAAAAGGTTCCATGGCACATTCTCGTAGGATGCTCCAAGATGGTGTTGTGGGTTCTACCCCAAAAAGGTTCCGCAAAACGTTCAGAATCCACCTCTGTAGCTGATTGTCCATTTCTGTGCCTTGCCGTAAGTAAGGAGTAGCCCATATCTGGCTTGTCCGTACCGCTGGAAGGACTTCCCCTCGTAAGCAGCTGCAGCTGACCTTTGCTTTCGTTTTGTATTAAACCTCAAGAACAAATTGATGTTTGACTGATAGCCATGCTCTTTAGCCGGCACATTCCAGCAAGCTGAGCAGCCAAACTACTGGCTCACAGCGAGGTCAAATTGTTGATTGGCAACTGAGCTTGTGTCTGAATGCCTGAAACACCTTGCCTGAGGAATCCGCCCCTTTTTGTTTAAATTTGTAAACCTGCAAGCCCTTTTGGAACAATCCAAACCTCACCCTTAAACATAAGATTAATGTCTTGAAATACTGCACGGGAACAGTTTACACTCAAATACATGCCATCAGGTTCAAATTGTCTTCCACCTCTGCACGCTGCCCATTATGCAGCAAAATGGACAGCATTAATCACGTTGCCCTTAGATGTCTTCACCAACAATGAATGGGATGCACACCGATAGGCACCATGTTGGCCTTAGCTTCTGTGTTAAAGCCCTCAGCAAAGGCAGATATGGCTCATCCCTAATTGTTATGGATGCCTGCCCAAATGAGAGACTCCTCACGCAGGGCATACCAGTCCCTGAAAACATCTCCCGAGCTATCCTTGACTGGTTTTTCCCTACTGGTACTGGCTCCTCTGCCCGGCACCAAAGTTGTCCTGGTGCTATCTTTGTGCGCTCCATCCCGGGCCGACCCTCACACATTGATCCTACTAAGATCCTTCCTCAAGACATGGACATCCATCTTGTTGGACTTGAATTCTGCTCTGATACGAACCCCTTTCCCACTCTAGAAGCTGCAACTGCCCAGCATACCAACACTAAAACCAGGCTTACAAACCGCACCTTGAGAAGCCCAAACAGGAACAACAAGGTAACCTTACACATCATCTTATTTGATGTTGCAGGCACTATCTATATTGACGTACACCATCAAACCTCTTATGGGTTTAACCAGGCAAGAGGCGAAATCATTAGCATCCAACTTAAGTCGCCATGCTATCCAAAGATTAACAACTATTATTAACACAAGGTGTACACTTCATTTGCAGGGGACTCTTGGGGGTGGGGGTGCTGGGCGCATGGCAGTGGAGAGCAGGAGAAGGAGAGTCCGGGCGTCCAGGAGCATGGCGGACAACCCTCCAGGTACCCATTAGCTCTGTTTCTGGCTTTCTCCTAGGCTAGCTGTGTCGAGTTTAGGTTTAAGGGCCCTTTGGTGGGACCCGCGCTAGCTTGCTAGTTAGGGAACCTTTCTGAGGCCTTTTTCCCTTGAAACATCACTTTGAGTTGAGACATCACTTTGGCAGGAGCACGCATCTGCTTGTGGTAGGTGTGACCGAGGAGGACTCCAAGATGAAAAGCATGCCGCGTTCCTTTGTTCTTGCGCTTCTGTGTGTCCTGTCCGAAGAACTTATGCACAGCTATTTTCTGACTTCCCCTCTCACAGAATTTTACTGGACGAATCAGGCGCTTTCTTCTATTCTCAAGCTAGCTCTGAGGATGCTTTTCACTTCTTGCAGAAGCAAACTAATCACACTTATCGTTTTATTTCCGAACTCATTGATATTTTTTTGTGCAGTTGGAACAGTTGAGCAGGCCGAGCAGCCAAACTACCTGGCTGAAGGTCAAACCCCATTGTAACCATTTTCCCTTGTAACCCCTTGTTAGGGAACCTTTCCTTAATGCACGCGACCGGCCTTTTGGCTGGCATAGACTTTTCTTTTCTAACCTGCGAGGCTTGTAAGCCTTTCTTTTGAAAGCATTTCCAGCAATGTAATCCTTTCCAGACTTTCTACCTCGCAACATTTAATGCTTGTCTCATTAAGAGTGACAGTGTGTGATTCTCCATAGCAATTGGCACAAAGACCTGCTTCCTTCTCCAGTTGAAATTTGTTCACAAGTTTGGTCTGGTTTCGGGCACCTTTTTTAGCTAAGCTGCCTGTGTAGGCAGGCACAGCTGTGTAACGCTATCCTATCCTACCTCGCAACCAATACTAAAAGTTGGTACTACTATTGAGCAAACTAATGAGACTAATCGTTTTATTTCCAATCTCGTGGATATTTTTTGTGCAGTTGGAACAGTTGAGCTGGCCGAGCAGCCTAACTACCTGGCTTGAGGTCAAACCCCATTGTAACTTGTAACTATTATGCCGGGAAGAATCATGACCGGGAAGTAGCCAACTCAGAGGGCTCTTTGAGCTCCTCTGCTGTTCTCAACTGTGCTGGAATGTCCTGGACCAGACACACACCAATGAACCTGACTTGAACACCACAACTTATGAGGTCCGGGCAATCCCACTTGCAGTGCCCTCCCAGTCACGCAATGCAAGAGTCGGGATACAAGCGCTGGCGTCACACACAATGAGAGGGGGAGGAAGGAAGGAGCACACACAGAACCTACAATTGAAGACCTCCAACACACGTGAGGTGCCAGTGCTGAACTTACGCTTGATGATACAATGAATGGGATGGTTAACAGAACAGAGGACGTGGTGTGTGCATGGATGAGAGAGGTAACAATCATGTTGACGCTTGCCTGTATACAGAGAATGCTTTTACTCATATACAGCAGTGCTTCCCCTGTGTGAGGAACAAACATTATTCTACCTTGGCTGCGTGGTGCTCTGGTTCCAAGGCAAGAAAAAAAAGTCTAAATACACTGTTTCGAGAACAAGTCCTTGTTTCTAGCTGTGCTTGCTGCTGGGGTGTTGAAACGACTAGGAAAGGGGAGCGCCTGCATGTTTTTTACAATCTGCTTCAAGGTGTTTTAATTAACAACTTACAGTCTAAGCCAGGCAAGTGCTGGTTCAAAGCTTCTCTAGCAGCAGGGCCCGCAGCAAGAGGGTGATGAATCAGACCATGTTTGATGTTCCTGACCCTCTCATTGTGCATGTGCTGCTCCTCCTTACGTCAATTTTATTTATACTTATTTGCCCCCCTCGTTCTTGGCATGCTCAGTGTGACAGACCGTGCTTCTTCCTTCAGTTACCACACGAACACACATATGTTACTCTTCTCCCTTTTTTTTTGTTGCAGTCGGTTGGTCCTGGCAAACTCCTGATCTTTATTCGCCGTTGCTTTGTCATACAAACACCAGTGGAAATTTTTTCCCTTGTTCTTGGCAAGGGTTTTTTTTGTACACTTACATGCCCGGGCTACACAAACACTCCTGAACATTTTATAATACAATTTTTCACATGAGCAGCCTAGCAGTCGCACTTTTTGACTGATGGCTTAATTTGTAAAACCTTGTAAAACCTTGTAACTATTACTATTGGTACGAGCAGGATGCAAAACAGGTACCTAGAGGATGGTCAGGGGGCCCCCCTTGGGCTATGGAGCAGCAGTAGTCTTGATCTTAGCGGACTGATGCACTGTTTCTGATACCATGCTCCTTGACATCAGCAGGTGCATGATGCACCTGGAGGAGGACCTTCCGTGGATGGTATGATTAGCTTCGGAGCTTTCCGGTGGTGAACTCTTGTGCACCAATAATGATCCCTTACAAGTGCATCAGACTGCCCACGTAGACAGTACAGCTTTGTAACCCTTTCCCTTCCTTTCCTTAAAAGCGCACAGAGTAATTTTACTGCTTGAGAGACTGCCCTTTACAAATACTACTTAAAATGAGGAGTGCATTGAGTGCGCATTCCAGAAGAATTGAAAAATAACAAGGGAGATAAATGATGAATGAAAAGCATCGCTGGACATTCATGAACTTGTCCCAACGATGAAAGCAACCTTTCATCTCAGTTTCCATGATTGTTGCAGGATTGAGTTCGTGTCTATAGTTCACAGTGAGAAAGTAATAGTGCAAGCATGCATTCACGGAGCGGCAACATCACATAAAACCTAACATCTCACATGAACAGGGGCACAAAAAGGATGAATTTCCAGCATGCGAGGGAAGGGGTCATTGAATCAATGACCTTGCTTTCTGTTGCTTGATACATTCACAGACAAATGGACAATGCTTGGTACAGTGATGCTCGGTACAGCGATGCTTAGGACATTTCATCTTTTGCTTCCAGTTCTGCAAGTACATCAGCGGCGCTAGGTCTCTCATCAGGGTCATGCGCCATGCACCTGCAAGCATGAGCAGCAGCGCATGCTCTGGGAAGTCAGACAAGGCATCGCCTGTGTGGTTTATAATAGTTTGAGACTCAGCCTGCTCTTCTCACCTGCCGAAAAGAAAGACAGCCTTTACATGGTCAAGTGAGGTTTTAGTATGAAGCAGTCAGCGCTTCAGGCTGCGGTGTCCAAGCTGATTTTACTGATCAGCTTCACTGGCCAGCACCAGGCAAAAGGACCAACACACCAGGATGACCCTAGAGGACCTTTCACTTGCAGTTTAAATATAACCTGGTGTACTTTCTATCTGAATGTACCCATGACTTTTTATAATTTATGCGTATTTTTGTGTATATCTCTCTTTCCCTGGTGCCTTCAGTGTGTTTGCGCCCCATTCTTGCCGCCTGAATGGTGCTCAGTGCTAGGACATGCTCATCAAATATGTTGGCTGTCTCATGCATGCACACGCCACTTTCACGAGGTTCCGTATGCATGCACATACAGCAGTGGGGGCAAACATTGCAGGGGGGCATACATTGCATTGCATGGCATGGCACGGCATGCACATACAGCAGGGGCCTACTTGGTATGCACATGCAGCTGCGAGCATGCACATACAGCAGGGGCCTGCGTGATTGCCATGCGGGCATCCCGCTGCAGAGTTGTACTGACCCAGAGCGCCAGAAAATGATGGCATGAGGGCACCCTGCATCCTGCTCACAGCTCACAGCTCAGCCTACATCCTTGTGATCCTGTTTACTTACAGGCTTAAACAGGTGATGTGCTTGCTCTATAATGTCGAGGTGCCAAAACACGGTGGCTCATGGCCCGCCCTGCACCTGGGGGCTCATGGCATGAGGGCACCCTGCTGACTGCTGTACTGCAGCACTGCTGCAGAGCGCCAAGACCTGCTTTCAAAATCGCACCTGAGGGCAAGGTCCTGTAAGCCCAACCCGTCTTGCATGCCCCGAGGAAAGCCAAGCCGCTGCCCTTGTTTGCACACAGCCTCAACAACCTGCTGGTGGGACAAACCGCACCATGGCCTGCGTGTGTGGGGGCAGGCGGCGCATGCGTGTGCATGAACCTCAACTGCTTGCGCGTGGGGTTGGGACAAAGGCAGGCATGCTTGCAACGTATCTGTTGATGCATGGCTGTTGGCGTGTGCGCCCATGTGCAGTGACCCACAGTTCCGCACGCAGAGGCCTTTGCATTTGCATGTGCGCACGGCGCAGGCACGTTGCGTGTACTGCACGTGCGCAACGTGCCGCTCATGCAGCTTGTTCCAGAGCGCTTTCTGCAGAGCGCTTTTGTGCAGAGCTCTTTTTGCATGCTCACATGCAGCTCCCTGCCCTGCTTACCTGCAGCGCGAAGCCGCTGGCACCACACACGTGCCCCACTGCAATGCGCTTTCAGACCTTATGCATATGCATCACGCCGCTCAGCAGCGCACCTTGAGCCTGTCAGCATGCGCCAGAGGATGATGCCCAGGCTGTAGATGTCGCCCTTGTAGCTCACCCTCTGATCACTGATCACCTCTGGTGCTAAATGATCAATGGTGCTGTAGGAGCCGGTTGTGATACACTGCTGCGCGTCCTCCAAAGGCAAACTGCGGCCCTTGGTGAAGTCTGAGATCTTGGCCACAAAGCTGTGGCGGCCCCTGGTGGCCCCCTGCAAGCCACCGGTCCCAAGTGACCTCAAGTCCAGGGGCTCAGCGTCCACGGACTGTGCACGCGCATGTTTTAAGATAAAAGACGAGTGAGAACGCAAGAGTGAGCACACGGGAGACGGCTTACATAGTCCATGCATGAAAGGTCAGCATACGCAAGCGACTGCGCACGAGCAAGTGAGCACATGGGCTTGTGGCGATGATGGGCTGCAGCAGTCAGAAGCATGTGGGACAGCGTGCTTGTTTTACAGTACACACTTGCTGCAATGATTGCATGGGGTGTAGCATGCAATGCACATGCTCACACCTGTCCACTCCCTCACGAACAAAAAAGCATGACGCCCCAACCCAGCATTAGCCCGACCTTGACCTCCCCACACCTGAAGCAACACATTTTCTGCCGTCAGGTCGCCGTGCAAAACGCAGTGTGCATGCAGATATGCCAGGCCTCGCGCCACATCTCGAGCACAGGCCCAGACCATGGGCAGACAAAGAGGGGCAGAGGCTCGGGGCTCCATGCGCAACCAGCCTTGGTCAATGGCATCGGCCAGGTTGCCTCTGTCGCAGAACTCAAGCAACTGCATGTGCATGGGTTGTAAAGGCACGGACTGTGTGTGTATGTGTGTGTGTGTGTGTGTGTGTGTGTGTTTGTGTGTGTGTGTGTGTGTGTGTGTGTGCGCGTGCGTGTGTGTGTGTGTGTGTGTGTGTGTTTGTGTGTGTGTGTGTGTGTGTGTGTGTGTGTGTGTGTGTGTGTGTGTGTGTGTGTGTGTGTGTGTGTGTGTGTGTGTGTGTGCAGGCAAATTGCAGCAGGCTGCGCGAGGCACAGGAGCCTGGCCTTATGCACGGCAACTACATTTTGTGCATGCCTCGACTGTGCACGCCTGCGCTGCTTCAGGAAGCAGGAATGAGGTGCATGCACCTGTACTGTATTAATGCAGGTCGGGCCTGGAGCTATCTATTTTGTTTTGGCCCACGACAGGTGCGGACCCTGATGTGCCCCCTTACGAGGGTCTGTGTCCCCATGCCTAGCATGCTGCCTGTAACCAGCATGCTTTCGCATGCAAGTGGCATGTAAAAGGTACTCCTGCCCAGTTGTTTTCTTGCAATCACACCCACCAGCCACTGGCGTAGCCGGTAAGGGAACTTGCTGGGCATGTTGTTGCCAGCATGAGCATCTGGCGACCCAGGAAGAGCACACCTGCAGGTACACAGCATGAAGCCAAGATCAGGTTGCATGTGCTGTGATCATCGATGTGGCCATGGCGTGATGGCTTCATGTCGTGGCGCGATGCCCTGCAGTCACCGTGCTATTTGCTGCATGGATTCAGTCCTCTCTGCTGCCAGCTGCTCACAGGAGATGTGAACACGAGCAAGAGAAGGCACGGGCATTGGAAGACAAGCATGTGTCTAGATGGGCAGAGTGGGTGCAGAAGAGGTGCGAGTATCTGTTGGTGCTGCACAAGAGGGCATGCACATTTAAGCAGGCTAAAATCAACCTTTGCGCAGACTGACCACAGCCGCATGCTTTAGCAGCCTGGTGGTGCGCTGGAGAAAACGGGAAGGCGTGCATGACGTGGGCAGTGCATGTCGAACTCAGATCAGTGGGACTGGGGCATGAAAGCTTCCAGGGGTCCAAGCAGTTCAGGCACACAAGCGGCCGGCCCTCTGTGCGAAGGAGGAAAGCCAGAAGGACGTGGTGTGCGCCCACAACAGCACATGGACTGGGTGGGCCAAAACTGCCTTTACATGCCATTCTATCTATCTTTCAATCAATCAATCAATCAATCTATCTATCTATCTATTTAACTACACATGCAAGGTTCCGACAGGCACGCGTGCACGCACCCCTCTGTCGCTGCGGCCAACAATCGCCCGCACTGCTCACTCGGTTCCCCACTTGTCCTGCGTGCCAGAACCGACTTGCTGCCGGGTGTGCTCCTGCTGCTGCGTTGGGTGTTCAGCGTGGCCCTACTGCTGCTGCGTGTGATGTACGATGCCTCAGTGAGGCCACTGGAGGTGCGGAAGGGCATGCCTTGAGGGGTGTCTCGGAATAGGATAGGAAAATCCCTGCAGCAGAAGGTGGCACAGGTGCACGCCGTCTGCAGGTGCTTCTACACTATGCTTGTGCGCTTGTGCATGCATGCATGGTGTGTGTGTGTGTGTGTGTGTGTGTGTGTGTGTGTGTGTGTGTGTGTGTGTGTGTGTGTGTGTGTGTGTGTGTGTGTGTGTGTGTCAGCAACGAAAACCACATGCAGGTCAAACCTGACCACCCTGAGCTTCTCCTAGCAAGTTGTTGTGTTTGCATCCATCCAAAAATTGGGACGTATGGCCTTTTTGGCAAAGCCTTATTCATGGGGCGTGAGCTCATCAGGTTGCCGGCTTCTGGTAAAATTCACACCTGGCTGCCTTGGCTTGCCCAGAGCACCCCCCGCCCTGAAACTCGGCATGCAGGCCAAGCAAATATAATATGCAAGGCAGCACTGTAGTGTTGGTTAAGTGGGGAAAGCCATGTGCAAAGTGCTCTAAGATTTCTTTGTTTGGTAGCTGAGCAGAAGATGGCCAGAATGGCTTGCACAGCGCAACCCCCGCCCTGAAACTCATGCCGAGTTTCATGCTTGCCAAGCAAACGACTTTATCAGGGGATTTGAGCTTGGGTGCCTGGACGGTGCAGTGTGCATTGTTATCGGGAACATGTTTTATACTTGGTAGCCAAGGAGAAGCTGACGTGTCTCGGAAACCAGCCCGGCCACCCCGCGCCCAAGGAACGGAACCTGATGTTACGGGCTCACTCAGCACACTCATGCTCGTGCAGTTGCTGAGCCCGGGGCGCAGGAGCGGCCTGGCTGACGAAATCCAATTGTTCGGCCGTAATTCATCGGGTGTTAAGAACATCAATTGTGATGAGTTTTGCAATTCAAGCTTAAATGGTGTGCTGTGCACAGCAAGTAGAGGCGAGAAGTCTGGCACGTTTTCCTGGTGCAACAAGGATCAGGACCCCTTACCCTTGTGATTTGAGGAAGTGTTCGTCTTTGGCTTATGGCCTGGTTTGGTTCAAGCCAGGAGAATGGGTGGGCAATGCCCTCAGCAATTGCAATGCATGTAACAAGCGTCATAGAATGCACGCAGCAATAGTCATGCAGGATGAATGCGGCAATTGTTGTGCAGAAAACACGCAGCAATGCATGCAACAATGTATGCAACAATGTATGCATCAATGCACGCAGCAACTCACGCAGCATTGCATGCAGCATGCACACAGCAATGCATGCATCAACGCATGCAGCAATGCACGCAACAATGCTGCGCTGAGGAATGCGCGCATTCACGCTTGCATGTGCATTACGGCATCCTCGAGTGCTGCTAGGGTGTTGTGTCTCTTGCAACTCAATGGAGTCATAAGTGCAGCCTTTGGTCAGTGAATGGCTGGCTTCACCAATTTTCAGTGTCGCTTGCGACGCTTCCCCTACTTCTCTTCTTTGCAAGTGTGCAGACTGCGAGTGGTTTGCAGTCTGCTCCTGGCAATGGATGCTGTGCCAATTTGCCTCGCCTGATCGCAACGTTTCAACAGGCATATGCACGTTTGTTGCCTGCTATGCAGGCATACTCCTGTAGTTAAAGGTGCTCCCTGGACTGCTGGGAATGTGCTTCTAGAGAGCACAGGCGCCTCTGTAGCGTGTTGCATGTTTGCTTGTTTCATGCAGCTAGTGCATGATGCGCTACCTGCTGAACACACATCCTTACCACAGAGACACCTTGCATGGCAGGCAAGGGCATCGCTCACCTACTGCGCACGCGCGGCCGCCGGCTCCTGCTGCGGCTAGACCTCCCCCCTTGCTGCAGGTCCTGGCTGTCAATGCGCCTTACAGCGAAGGGGAATAAGCTGCGGCCGTGGCGCAAGCTGCCTGCCTTGCTCTCTGCCCCATCTCCCTGGGTGCCTTTGCTGCTGGCTTGGCGCCCGTACAAGAAAAAAGCGTCGCTGCTGTTGGTCGGAGAATGGCTGCGAGGAGAGGGGGAGTTAGTAGCGGTGCTGGGCATGGGCAGCTTGCTGCTGCTGCCGCTGGCAGGGCCTGCCAGAAGGCCGGCATCCCCCTCCCTGTTCTGCGACCTGCGGAGCAGCATGCACATGCGTGTGCAAGCGCATCGACCAGAGACCCCTTTTCCAAAGATGCATGCAAACATGGTCTCCAGTTTGCATGGCTGTTAGCATGAGAGATCAAGGGGCAGGCCACATACGGAACTGAAGCGCATTTCAATGTCAGGCAAGGAGCGATGACCGTGCACAGGCTGCGAGCGGGACAGCACACACACACACACACGCACACACACACAAAGGTGACTGCACAGCAGCATCTCTTTAAGAAATGCAATTGGACTGCGCTGCAACACCAGAACGAGTGAGGGCCTGCGTGCAGTGTACTCCAGGCAGTATTGCTCATGGATGCAGGCCACTTGGGTGCATGAGCACTGAACAGGATGACGAGGACTCATGCATGATGACCCACGTGAAGTAGGGAAAGAGGGCCTCATTGCCGGTCTCTGACCGCTCGGACGGCTTGGCCATGCCTGCCGCAGGCATACTGACAAACGTCGGGGACGGCGGTAGATTCCGAAAGGACACCCTCCGTTGCGACGGCTGTGCACTGCGTCTCCTGTGGACGCAATGGGCAAATGCAGGCTCAGATTCCATCCAGCTTCCTCGGTTCGTTCTCATGCCCGCTGCTTGCTGGTGCAACATGCATGCAAACCCTCAGTCTGTCAACCACACAACGCTTGGTGGCGCAACATGCTCACACACCCCACAGCCTGTCAGCCACACAACGCTTGGTCGTGCAATGTGTGGTGGTGCAATGTTAAAATACCCCATGGCCTGTCAGCCGTGCAAGGCATGGCCCCTTGACATTGGCAGGCAGGTATTTGCACAAGGGTGTGCGTCCCTTTCCCTGGCACACAGTTGGTTCAAACAAAAAAAGTTGGAGGGCAAGGTGTGGCAGGCACTCACTTTGATCAGCTCACCTGGGTGCCATGTTGGCCACCCACAGTGGTCTCAGCAGAGCGCTGTTGAATGGCAAGGCGTGGCAGGCACTCACTTCCATCAGCTCACCTGGCGTACTGGCCGCTCAATGTGGCAGAGTGTTGGCGAAGCAGGCTCCGGGGGGCCCCTGACTTTGCAGGGTTCGCAGGGAGGTTTGAGTGCGCACATGCCAGCGGATCTGTGGGGCTCGCATGTGGGTGCTTCTCTGCAAAGCTTGTGGGAGCCATTGAGGGATCTTGCGCAGGGCCGGAGGAAAAACTACTAGAGCCTTCTCCCATCCCCCTCTGCAGGCTGATGCAGCGTATGCAGTGCCGGGAATTTGGTTGGCCACTGCCGTGCTTGCTTCCCTCCTCCTCCTCGTGCTCAACCTGCATCCAGCACGTCACAGCACAGCACAGCACAAGAGTGGAACAATTCCAAAGCCTACAGGGAAAAGCCTCCCTGCACTTAGGAATTAAAAACCCTGGGCACACCAGGGTACATCCAGGCACGGGCTGAGCACCATAAAGAATAGCATGCACCTGCTATGAGTTCAAAGAACCAAAATGAGCGCAATAAACTCAGTTATGTGCAAGTGTCCACACATACACACAAAAACACAGAGCGCGCGGTTGCAAAGTGACGTGTATAGCCTTGGGTAAGCGCCTCATTTCTCCAAATAGGCTCCCTGAGGCTAGAAGAGTTTAGGCCTATGTGGGTAGGGCCTAATTGGGGAATGGTGTTAAGGATTATGATCTTCCCAGGACGCTCCCTTTGATCCAAGATCTGTCTGCTTTCAAAAGGTATTGAATGAAAACGTTCTAAAAGGAATGGTCAAGCTGGAATGTGTTAGAAAGTGTCAATTTACGTCCTGTCCCCCTCTCCTGTCCCCCTCACTGCTCTTAACCAATCCACAATATTAGACGCTCCATGAGGTGGCCACCCCCCTCTTCAAAGAGCTGCAACTTGGGCTCCAAGTCATTGTCAGAGAATTCCTAGTCATCCTTGCATGCTTTACAGCCATATTAGCACATCTTCCGGCGCCCAGCACTACCAGCCCCAAGCACTATTTGTACTCACTGGTTTATGAGAGCATGCACAGCATGCATACTGCAAGTCCAGCTGACACTTCCCAACATTGACTTCGTCCATGTCCCAAGGATTCACGTGAATCTATAAAACATTTCCAACAAAGCTCCCAGAAGGTTTGGTGACTCTCTTTGCCAACTATTGTGAGCCCATTCTGCTAAACAGCTTCCCGTAGCCTAGCCCAGCAGGGCTAGGCGAGTTGGCTACCCATCCCTAGACGTGTGCTTTCACACTCACGTACCTCATCACATACTTGCATGCCGTTGGTTGCAATGGTTGGCAGGGGTGCTGAAATGGTCCCTGCAAAGGAGCGCCTAGTGGTTGCGTTCACAGAGGAAGAGTCTGAGAGCACGGCATCTAGTCTGGGCAGCTCTGTGGCAGCAACGGCAGCAGTTGCTCTCTCGGGCATTGACTCTTTGGAGTCCTTGGAGATGGGCTGGCTGCCTTGGGCAACCTGCCAGGCACAGTAAGGTCGCAAGGAAGGAAAAGCTCTCAGTCAGAGAATGCGAACTCAATTGACATGCATTTGACGTAGGTTGGCCAATATCCATATACTGTGTTTCCACGACCAGTTTAAATGTTTTCCAAATAAAAGTTTTGATTTTGTTTGAAGGGGGGTACAAGAAACAATTCATCAGCTTGATTCCCTTTGGTAGGCTTCCTGGTTGCATTATTTTCAATCTGGTTACCCAATATGAATTATGTTTTTTCGACCGCTGACTGTGCTGCTGCTGCTGGACTGGAGAAGGCTTGAGGAGCTCTGTTCAGGAGTGAGATTTTCTAAGGATAGGGAGTACTGCTCCCTGAGAGAGCATACCGTACTTCCAGGTGATCATCCCGCACCCCCAAAACAAATAATTATCTTCACAATCCCGCACCAATCCTGCACCCCTCTCATTAAATATTTTTTACAATCCCGCACTTTCCCGCACTTTCCCGCAGCCCCTAAAATAATTATTTTCAGGTCGTCCCGCACTCATCCCGCACCCCTCAAAAACATTATTTTTGCGGGATGATCTAAAAGTAGTACGGTACCTCACAATTAATATGCAATCCCAAGCTATCCACGAGCTGTCACTAACTGCTAAATACACACTTGAGCTCAAGCTTGCAACAGCAGCCGAGCTGTCACCTGAAGAACACTTCACTGGTTTCTTTTGCTTTACTGGCTGCCCTTTCCTAGATTCCCTGGAATTGGAAGCCTGGTTTGGTCTGCTTAGAGCTGCTGGGTGGGAGTTACTGGCTTCGGCCATCTCGCTTAAGGGGAGCTTGAGCTGGGGGCATGGTAGGTCGTTTTTGGCACAAGCCCTTTTCAGCCCCATGATCGCTGAATAATCAATTCAAATGGGTTAAAATGCCTAGCATGTGCAAGATATTGTTATGAGTGCACCATACCATTTTCTCTGCAAAGAAATGGCAATATACGGCATACATACATACATACATACATACATACATACATGAAAGTGGCCAATCCAACTCAAAAGCCATCAGTCACTACACCTGATTGCTTGACTGATGGACCCCCTACCAGGCACACAAGCGAGTCTTGAGCAAGATGCAAGGGCTACTCACACCTACACCTACACCTACACCTACACCTACACCTACACCTACACCCACCCACACCACACACCCACACTCACACCCACACCCAGACACTGCGCACCCTTGGTTGCGTGAGGTGCAGAAGCAGACATGGATTCAGCAAGAAGTAAAGAAGATCCAACTCGTTAATCAGAGCAGGTAAGCAGAGGCACATGCACTGGCAACCCGAAAGGGCTCAGAATACCATCCAGCTCTTCACTGTTAATAATAATGAGATACCCCCAAGAGGGACTGGCTACATCATTCTGCTTGCGCAAATGAAAATGATTGCATGTGACTGCGGGTCTTGGCTGCAGAAGCTTTCATGAGGTCCAACAGCAGGGGTCGCGCTCAACGCACCCACAAAAATCGGTATGCTCCCTTCTGGGAGACGCAACCGCCTTCTTCCTTGAACCATGCAATTGACCTGGGACCTTGCAGAACTTGTTGCTGGCCTGGACAGGCACCTAGGGAAAAGTATTTGCCTTGGTTAAGTTCATTCATTCCAAATAAACCACGTAGCGCACCCTGGTCACCTGCATGCACACCTCAACAGGGACTTGAGTCAGGTGCATATGCTGGAAGGGTCTGCAATGGAAGTACATGAGTACCCAGGCTCAGGTGGGTGCGCACCTCAGGAGAGGGCTTGGCGAGGCGTATGCTGGATGCGTCTATTGGGTGCCACATCGGACCTCTGTACTCTGGGAGCTGACCGATGTGCAGCAGCCCTTTGCCCACGGCCTCCATGATTGGGTTGGAGCCGTGGGCCTGCATCTCCAAGCCTGCTTTCTGCCAGTGCTCCTCAAACTCCATCGTGTGCGGCTTCAGGGGGTCCGACCTGCGCCAGGTTTGCAAGACGGCATTCCTCTTCAGAGCACCCTGCTGATCGTCTGGCATATGATGACGTTTGCACGAGATGCATTGGGTGGAGCAGCAGCCCCAATGCATGCAAGCGTTTCAGACAGCAAGCTCTGTTGTGGGCTTGTCCGCGCTGGTGCAAGCAGCGCAAGGGAGGCAGCAGTCCTGCTTGCAGGCAGTGATTTATTATCGAGCCTGACAGCCTGCTCTAAAACCAGGACTTGCTGAGCAGCCCAATGATGAAGTCTGCAGCGAGCCTCCTTGTCCATCCTCCAGCCTGTGCAACAGTGCTGGGTAACTCAGCGCCAGGTGATTCAGAGTTGAGTGCCCTGCAGCTCGCAAAATCTGCCAGGGTTAAACACTGAATCTCCCAGCCCCAGCCTGGGAGCAGGAGAGGAGAAGCTCTTGCATTGCAAGAGAGTGAAATCACAATGGCCTGGGCAAGCCCAAGAAGGCTTTTCCATGACTCATGGATTTTGAGGGAAGCACGGACATCAAAAGGCGGGGCCACCACTTGAGATGGTGCATGGGGAGGGCAGGCTACTGCAAGAAGACATGAGGCTCTAGAGACTGCCGCAAACAGTCCCTGCGTGAGGTGAGTCGGTGTTAGAAAGGTGACTTTCCCCGCTGCATGGTGCTTCCCAGGTATTCAGCATAGGCTTGGCACACGACCACACATAAAAAGGTGGGACTGAGCAGCTTGCATCCTGCAAACTGTCAGATTTCTTCATGGAGTGTGGCACACCAGGTGGACTCGGCAAGAGAGGCAGCATATGGGTGCCTGAAGGCCCAAGACTCACAGAGCACGCGTTGCGTAGAAGTCCTCAGGCTGGTGGTGTTGGTCTGCCCAGACACTTGATGAGCACTCCATTCGTGGCTTTGCCTGCGCCTCGGGCTCAACCCATTTGTCTTTGGCCAGGGTGAAATTGGACACACGGTCTGCACGGGAAGGGAGCAGTTGCGTACAAGCGCATGACCGCGTTAGCAAGAGCATGCAAGCTATGTGCTGCGCAGCCATGTGCTCATGGCAGCTGCACTGCCACTCCTGCACTTGGAGTGGGCAAGGGGCGCAGAGCAAGGTCCCAACAGACTCTCAGGACTTGCTTGAGGTGGCTACGCGCTGCGCAGCCATGTGCTCATGGCAGCTGCACTGCCACTCCTGCACTTGGAATGGGCAAGGGGTGCAGAGCAAGGGCCCAACAGACTCTCAGGACTTGCTTGAGGTGGCTACGTGCTGCGCAGTCATGTGCTCATGGCAGCTGCACTGACATTCCTGCACTTAGAATGGGCGAGGGGCGCAGGGCAAAAGGTTTAAGGGCCCAGGACACCCTCTGGACTTGCTTCAGGTGCACCTTTGCCATCAACGCTTGCACAACACCTTCTGTCAAGCTCAAACGCCACTCCAAGATGCCTCATACACAGGCAGAATCGCATGAGGCGCGCTCATGCTGTGACTGCTGGTGTGTGTGTGTGTGTGTGTGTGCGTGTGTGTGTGTGTGTGTGTGTGTGTGTGTGTGTGCTCAACTTAGCATGCATCTGCACACAGCATGAACCACCATAGAGGCCCCATGCATGCAAGGGCGCACACATAGTACACACATATTACAAAACTATGCCAAAAGTTGCCACATGCCGGCATATGCACCTCATGCATATTTAAACAATTGGAGCTTCCAGTGCCAGCTGCACTCCATGCCGCAAGCTTACCCGATGGGAAGGAACACGGCTCCTCATCCAGCGTCTCCATCTGCCGGCGACCCAGGTTGAGCAAGAATGATGGCTGGCGCTCTTGCACGTTGGATTGGTGGTCGAGCGCAGGGCTGCAGCTGTGTACCCAACAGTTGGTCACAAGTTGTTTGTATGTGTGTCTGTATGCGTGCGTGCGAGTGTGTCTGTGTCTGTGTGTGTGTTCATGAATTAGATGATAAATGGATGCTTTATGGTACGACACTGTTTTCCTTTTGCTGGCAGTGCCCTTTCCATTTTGTGCCTTTGTGAGCCCATTCCTCTATCATGAGCTGTGTTCAACGTCTTCTTAAAACGCAATAAAGACAGCAGCAGCAGCAGCAGCAGCAGCAACAGCAGGATATGCAGCAGTACCAGGCATAATTTGCTAATTGCCACAACAGCGGCAGCAGCCAGCCGTGCCTTGCAGCTGATGGCCAAGAAGTGCAGCACCATGGCTAGCAGGTTCCTCTGACATCATACTCACTCAGCGCTGCTAATTTGCTGATTCGAGTTGGGGTTGGTGCTGGGTGGCTGCCTTGCAAATGCAAAGCTGCCGCTCCCCGGGATGCTGGTGCCATCCACAAGAGATTGACAGCCTGAAGGAACAAAGTCTGAGCAGGCGGCAAGGCCGTGGAAGTGGCGAAAGCTCAGGATGGGGCTTAAGGGCTTTGGTACAGAGCAAGAGAGCGAGCTGGCATGGTTGGACGTCCGGGCTTCTGCCAAGCCCGCATGGCAGAGGGGAAGGAACTGCAGTTCCCCGTCTTGACCTGCGTGCAGCATGCCAAGCAGAGATGGAGCATGTGAGCTCATGAAGCAGCATCTGCAGGCCAAGCATATTTGTGTTGGCTTCCCTGCTCTGTTTCCAAGCTTGGCCGCCAATGCTGGCCATCATTACCGAGCACAGGGGCACACTTTGCAAAATGTTTGAGCTGATTGCATGCTTGAGCGCAGCCAACTTTGCTGCATCCCAGGAATAGGTCATCCTTAAAACGCGGAAGCTGAAACAAGGCAGAAATTGGCCAGATTGCGTATGGCGATTTGCTGTTTCAAGTGTGTGTGCTATGATTCGTGGTTTTCCACCTGTTCTTCCCCCATTGCCCACCTGCCTCACCTCATCTGTGCCTTCCAGCTGAGCCAATGTAACTCAGGGGACTTGGGACCCTTTTGTTCTGGCATGGTTAAATGCTCATGGCCTTGGTGGTTGGGGAGTGATTAAAACCATCCTGGGGGTCCCTCCTTTTCGAGACCCTCCCTCCCCGAAATAGCTAAAAACAGTTGTCAAATTGCCTTGAAGGTCACAGGTAGGCCAGTTGCCTTGATGGCTGCTTCAAGGTGGCATAGACCCAATGAAATTCCTTACCCTAAACTGTGCCCTTATTTTGATGTGCCGAAAGACAAACAAAAGGGTGGAAGCCCTCAAGGTAACGGAAAGCTTGCTGTCACTGCCTCCTGGCTACCTTGTTTTCGACCAACTGCGTGATCAAACAATTTGACCAGTTCAAATTTTACTTGCACTTTATTGATTTAAAATAGTCAAACCTTTGAACCGGACATCCCTGCTCCCATGTAGGTTAGCCAGCCTGTCTTTTCACATGTTGCTTCCTTAAGGCAAGTGGCTCTGAAGCAGCAGGAAAATAGAGAGAGAAAAAGGGGAGGGGGGGAGGCACAAGTGGGCAAACCACTGCAAATGCTCATGCACACAAAAGAGCTGCATTGGGCTAATACTTATGGAGGAAGGAGCAATCACTTGCACATGGGATCCTTGCAGCCCTCACTGCCCTCGCAGAGTGGCGACGTTCCCTGATTTTTGCTTGTGCTAGCAGGGGGGGAGTTTGGTGTGGACACAAGCAGCAGTTGTCCCCAAACATGAGTACAGGTTGTTATGGCAGCGCCAGGCAAACATGGGTACAAGGTGCTCACCCGCACCAGAGAACATGTCGGTGGAGGCATCGCTGGCTCGCGCCCTGATTGTGGAGCTGTCCCGGGAGAACGCATTCGTGCTGCGGTGCAGCTTGAAGCTGTCATACTCAGTGCATGCACTGTGCGTGCTCTCCAGCGAGTTGTAGCCATGCGCTGTGGTATTGATGCCCAGCAACTGTCACAGGAGAACAAAGAGTGATGTAAGCCAAGCACGTTTGCAACATATGCCCACAGAGACACAAGCAGCACATGGTGTAGGCGCTCTCTGGCCCCCTAGGTATCAAAAAGAGCGTGCTTGGCCTGTTGGTAGTATGAGTACATAGCAGCTGTGTGCATGCCTTTGGCTTGCCTCAGTCTTTGATCATCTACGTGCACAAACATGCGCTTGCATTGCAAGTGGACGCCTGTCCATTCCTCCTCTTGCAGGCAAACACACAGGCCTGAGCAAGCACCTGGAATCCGGACTTTGTCTTACGTAATTCCAAATATCTTTGGTAGGCCACACCCATGGAAATGCCCATCCCTTAGCTTGGCTACTAGACATGGAGACAAGTTTTGCACACCTGCTTGGCATGGGCCAGCACCTTCACGATATTTGGGTGGACGAGCCTGGCTGCCGTCCGTACCTCCATCTCTGCACGCTCTTGCTCTAAAGCAGAGGAGACCTGATGGTCAGTCACCTGCAAAGGGGCAAGCATGCGCCACACAGTTGGCAACAAAGCACCTACACAGTGCAAAGCAAGCACACCTTCTTGTTGACCTCTCGCATCACGGTGAAGCCCCTAAAACTTGGAATCCTAAAGTGGCTTCTTATGTGTCCTTATGCATGCCAGCCTTGCCCCTCCGCACCTTGTTCATGTGCTTAAACTGGGGGTGCAGGAGAGGATGTACCCATCCTTCTTGATTGTGGCAAACTCAATTCGAGCGCAGGGCCCTAACACAGCATCGACCCAAGTATTGAGTCCAAGCTCCCACCTTTGATAAATCAAAACAGCGATAACATTGCAGAGCTTCCTGCATTGTGCACTAGAGCATCGCCCTACTTGCAGCTTGGGCCATGCACGTCATTGTCACTGGCAGCACTCCCGCACAAGCGCAGGGAAAAGCATCCACCCGCAAGCTACAGTACAACAGACTTGGGCACATTTGCACTCACACGATTCTGCTTGACCCCCTCCAATCACGCCCATACCCACACACCCACCCACACCTTCAGGGCAGCATGGCCATCCTTCCAGCGTGCATGGAACACAGTCCCCAACTGACCCCGACCCAGGATCTGGCGTGGTACAAGGCTGGGAAACAGCTGCTGCGCAGCCACAAGCGGACCCAGGGACAGTTCCGGCCGGCGGCGGGGCACTCGGTGGTGGTGGTCCATGGACATGCAAGTGCTGCGGGCCAAGTTGGTCACCCTGCGCGCACAAGGCAGATTGTAAGGGTGCTTGCTGGAGGTGGGTGCATCACCGCACGTGCTTGTGCAATCGCAAGCTCATGCCAGATGAGTATGTGAGTGCCATGTACCGACACACAAATAAATGCAGGATTTTCAGAAATGCCAAGCAAGGGACGCATATGCTTAGGCCTGCATGACTGCAGCACACTTGCATGAAGGAGAAGCCCTACTTGGACACCCTTGAAGGTGGTACCCTGCCGCAAAGGGCTTCTAGCATCGGGCCTCTAGGAATGGCAAGGATTGCTCACCCTGAATTATTGGGAGGATCTGGCACCGCATGCACGCGCACAAAGTAGAATGCACTCTCCAGGTGCTTATTTCCTGCGCACACACACACGAACCACCAGACACGTCCTTTGAGGTTGTAATCATGTTAGCTGATGTGAATTGATTGCACAGCAAATGCTGCAAGCCACCATCAAACAAACTTGTCCAGCAGGTTCCTTTTGTTTGAGCCTGATCTGCAGGCTGGAAGACAACGCATAGCCAGCGCTTGCACAGTGCATAATTGCTGCAAACACTACCACATACCGACTATTGGACAAATAAAGTAACAGCACCAGATTGCGATCAACACGTTTGTGCTGGAAAATACTTGAACAAGTCCCTCAAGAGACCACAGTTATGGTTGGCCGCGCCCACAAGAGACCTCGGTTGCGGAGTTGAAAATGAATGCGCCCACAGGGGACCACAATTGTGGTGGGTCACGAGGCACATCTCAGGCTCCTTATATGGAAATACTCGCATTAGAGTGCTCATGATTAAGCGGTTTGCCACTGCTGATGGTTGTGTGGCTTGCCCAGGCATGCCCCTCAGGACAGATGGTCTGACACCTTTAGCAAGAGGGTACCAGGGGCTGCTTGTGATATGTCTGAGGTCCTTGAAAGGGTCGATGGAAACGATAGTGCAAGATATGCAGCTACAGCCAAACGCAGCCCGCTCACCGTCAATGGGCACTGATGAGGGGATGCCAATCGGGAGTGTATTGGCATCTAGGGGGTCCAGTGCTGCGGGGCGCATGGACAAATAGAAGGAGAAGCGGAGGGGCTTGGCGGAAGCCGCGCTGGGGGGTAGCACAGAGGCGCGGATGCGCACCTGCATGTGCAGCAAATGCAACGAAGAAAGAAAGACGCGTGGGCAGGGATCAGGGCAAGGAATGCTGTCAGGAAGTAAGGAGGGAGGAGGGGGTGAGTGGGTCCTGTGACTGCCGCAACAGGCAGTCAGCTAGGCGCAGCAAGGAAGGGGGAGCTGTGACGACAGTAGAAGCGCGCCCTGCTTCTGACAGAGGAAGGCAGCAAAGAACGTGGGGCACTCAACATGCAGAGAGGTTTGCAAGGCTTACAAGGCTTGTAGGTAGGCAGGGCTAGCAGAGTTTGCTAGAAAGTGTGCTAGGTTTGCAAGCAAGTGGACCCCAGGGGACCGGGCAGGGTAGCAGCAGCAGCAGCAGCAGCAGCAACACCTTGAGCGCTCAAATGCCGGGATGGTGCCATGTGAGTCTCCACCAAAGCTGCAGTACAGAAGCCTGGCAGAGGGAGAATGCTGAAGAGGCTGCCTACTGACTGCAGCACTGCTTTGGTCTGGAGGAGTTAAACAGCATCCCCATGCTGTTTCATATCCTGGATTTTCATGCTCACAGCTGGACGATCTGCAGCTAAGCCTGCGGCACACCATTATATGTCACCAGGTCGGCACCTTGTTAGAGTGCGAGAGCGCATTTTACAAACGCAGGCTCTGGACCACAAACCCACCTTTGGAGTCACAAAGGCTTTCATGTTGATGGCATCATGCATATGATCCGCCGTCACCCTAGCTTGCGGATTTCCATGCGCCAACTCAAGCAGCTCATCCAGGGTGCACCCCTGGCACAGCTCACGGTCCACGCCTGCAGTGTACCACACCGGTGTGCTAGGCAGGTGTGTGCGAGTGAGTGTGTGTGAGTATTCATGCGTTTGTGTGTGCATGTGTATTTGTGTGTGTATTCATGTGTGTGTGTCTGTGTGTGTTCGTGTGTATTCATGTGTGTGTGTGTTTGTGTGTGTGTGTGTGTGTGTGTGTGTGTGTTTGAAAGGGAGAGGTTCCTAAAAATGGCTACTCAGGCCTTCAAATGCATACATTACAAGCTTGAGTGCTAGCGTTATAAACTTGTAGTTGTACATGGCCATGTAATCCTCAAAGCACAAAGTGCATTTCTGTCTAATGACAAGAATACGTGCTGCTTCATCGTTTATCAGGTGCAATTGACATTGGGCGGTTCTGCCAGGTGCCTGAAGGTATTCAAAGATCTATGTTTTCCTGATGGAAACCTGTAAACCGGTGAGCTCAAAATGCGTCATTGATTCATGGTTTTTATGGGAGCGTCATACATACATCAAGTTTCTGCTTTGTTTTCAGGAACAGCAGGAATGCCTTGCATATTTGCAAGGCCCTTGTATTCAAAACAGCGGGCAACAATAGCAGAAGCCTGCAAGCAGATTTGCATGGTGGAATGGCTTAAGAGCAGAGGGCAATGCAGAAGCCGTTTCTCACCCATCTGTTTGAGGATCATTGAGGATGCACTCACCAGTCCACTCCTTCCAAGTCACTCCGCAGTAGAGTACCTTCCAGCCTTCCACTCTTGTGTCCACAAGCATCATACACGAGTCTGCAGCGTCCTCGACATTCCGCACATACCTGCAGGACAATGGTATTACCTTCAAACATGCTCACCTGGTACTGACACCTAACACTGTGTGAGGACACGACCTCTCTTCAGGCAGTATGAGGTCGTGGCCTCTAAGCTAATGCCCAAATAAGCAAGCAACTGCACATCTGGGTCTGAGAGCAAGCAGCTGGAACTTTGCCCTTGCACCTACCGTGAGAACGCTTGAGCCAGGGATACACTGATTCTGGTGCTGCTGCCTTCTGTGGAGTCTTGCTTGAGGCGGTCAACCAGGCGAGCATGCCTCTCGAGCTCCCGTACCTGTTCGAAGTTCAGCAAAAGATGCATAAGAAAAAAAAGCCGCAGCAACCTCTCCAGCTCCCGAACATGTGGAAGTACAGTGGAGGGCACATGGAGTAAACAAAGTTGCAGCAACATCTTGCCTGTGTGTGCACTTGCCTGCCTAAGGAAAGAGGCCAGTATGCCGTCCTAGATGCGCGCAAAGGACAAATGAATTGTGACTGTGCAGACTTGGACATGGGCAGCTTGCGGTGTCTCCACACGACTTACCGCAAGCTCAGCGAAGTTGTTCATGAGTCTGCAGTCTGCTGCTGCAAACATGCGTGGGTTCTGGTCCATGATGCAGATGGCCCCCACCCTATGCCCATTAGAGGCAACCAGTGGTGAGGTAAGGTATGACTGGGTGCCAGCCTGCAAGAGCAATGGGTGAAGATCTGCTGAAAAGCAGGCAGGAAGGTAGGGATTCCTGGGAAGAGCATGTGCCAGTACTCTCAGAACGTGCATGTTCATGAGCAGGACAAATATCTGTGACGCAGGGCTCCTCGCGATAACTGCCAATCACCCAGTGGGTATGGTGAGATGCCAATTGCGTTGCCAGCCATGAACACCGGCCTGCTGAGATGACACAGGGCTTCTTGTGTTGTCTGGATTTTGTGAGGTGCAGATTGCAATGCCAGCTGTGGGGCACCAATCTGAAGCGCAATTTGGCTGCCCACCGCCAAAGAAGAAGTAAGGGAACAAATGCAGACATGCAACATCAGTAATGGATGCCCGTCCATTCACAGCTGTCCAACAACGAGGTGAGCCGCGGAGTTCTGTTCTGTAGCAAGACCTCCACCCACCTCCAACCAGGTGTTGGCTTGAAACTCAAAAGGACCCCCTGCAGCAAGCAACTACTTGTGCTCTTGCGCACGACCAAGCCTGTAGGCATGAGATTTGCAAGCCCATGCTCCGGGTTTGAGAAGCTCACAGGTACACTGGCCAGGCCAGGCCCCTCTCCAGGCAGAGCTTGATGGCCAGCTCCAGCATCTGGAGAGACAACCAGGCAGCTGCAGCAAGCAACTTCTTGTGCTCTTGCGCACGACCAAGCCTGTAGGCATGAGATATGCAAGCCCATGCTCCGCGTCAGCTCCAGCATCTGGAGAGGCAACCAGGCAGGAGCCCTGTGCATCCCAAGAGCTGCCATGCAAAGGATGCGCAAGCGCACCTTGTGGTGTTTGTTTCCAGAAAAGCGGGCATCACATCCAAGATCATTGACAGCCATGGCCATAGGGTGGGGGGGCAGCAGGGTCCAGGGGCACATGGCTACCTCCCAGGGCACCAGCTTATCATCCGTGGGAAGCCCATTGCACACACAATTGCTCATCCACACGTCACGGGCCCCCAGCAAGGTGACGCACGCAACAGGCGCTTCCCAGCACTTGCAAATCACATTGAGCAGAAGGCCCAGCTCCGCACAAGGGGTGGCCTCCATGAAGGACATGGTTTCAATGGTGGCCAAGCGCTGCACGTGCGAATGAAAGCCATGTGAAAGGCAAAGACTGAGATCAATACAAGTATATGGTACCGCAAGGATGGAAGGGACAAGTGTACAGGCTGGGTTCCCTTCAACTTCAAAGCTAGGGGGATGTGCCAATGCGAGGGAGGTCGTGCTGAGCAGCTCAAATGCAGCATGGAAGCGCGAATGCAAATGGGTGCCTCGCTGCATCATGAGCATGAGCACTTCCCTGTGATCATCGCTGCTTTGGTGTGCCTTCAGCTGCCACTCAGTAACACATTACGCATGCTTGCTTACATGCCTGAAGGAACCTCTATTTTGCTGAATCATGCAAATCGTGCATACCAGCTCATTGTTGGGTGGAAGAGGTGGGCAGTTAGGTATAGGAACCATTAGTGCGCCTGGATTCGTATCTGAAGGCTGCTCCTCTGAAGAACCGAGCCTGATGCTGGGAGCACTGGCTGTGGAGGAGGTCTGGGTGCGGAATGACGATGTCTTAGACGGTACTCCATTTGCTGTTGTTTGCTTGATGCCCACACTCCAGTACTCTCCACTGCCAATTCGTTGTGAAACTGCTGCTTGGTGTTGCTGCGAGTCTGTTCTGTCAGCTATTGAGGGCCTGCGAGCTGCGTCTGACAGCAGCACTGCTTGCTCACTCGCGCTGTTCTTCCTTGATGCTGCATTGGACCATCCTCCTGTAGCATTGCGCCATGGAGGGCCCCCATTGGTGGCACTTATTTTCACTCCTGGCTTGAAACTCATGTCACATGAAATTCTCTTTGGGTGGCAGCAGGACGCAGGGGATTGCTCTCCTGCCTGGCCATTTGGCACATCTTTCTCCTTGCGCTGCTGTTCAACCAGTTGCTGCGTTCACGAGCATCACAAGCAGAGAACAGTGAGCATGTATGGCATTAGGCCCAATTTGCACAATGAGGTGCTTCCTGCCAGGGTAGGCCTCCCTGTGACAAATGCGTCCTCACCTCCTCCCGGCGCGCTTTGCCCGAGCTGGCGCAGTTCCCCATTCCTAAATGGGACCAGCTACGGCATCCCACAGTGCGCGGGGCCGTGAAGTGCTTCAGCACTCATTGCCTGACATGCTGGCATGGATGAACATACGCAGTTCCAAAAATAAAACATTTGTGAAAAATACAGTTGGGTGAATGTTTCACAGTTGCAAGTTGCATCGGTGCTGTGCCAGTACCTATAAACGGCTCGTGGGTCAGAACTTATTACCTGGTACGTTTTTGAATCAAATTTAAAAATTCTAAATTTACAAGGACTTAGAAACCGCATGAGCGTACTCTGAAGGAGAGGGATCACAACAGTTCAGCCACACAACAGATAGTTTCATATATATTTGAACTCAATCACACGGAATATTAATGGTTTCAATCACTGTGACTAGGCATGCAAGATAAGAAGCAACAAGCCAGGTTAAATGGATGGCTTGATTGGGAAGCTCCGTGCCTTTGCTTTTGACACAAAGGGTCAGGGTGGGGTTGGCAGGGAGGGGCCCTTTGGCTTCCCAGGAGAGAGTCCCAAAGCCTGCTTCCAGTGTGATGTGGACCTGGGTGGAAAGGCCTGGGTGCAGTGCAGCATCTGTGGGTATGTCTTCTGCAGGCAGTGCTGCGCTGCAGAGAAAGGAGGAGGGGTGGACGGGACAGCTGCCTGGCCTGAGGGAGGAGCACGCCCAGCCTGCGATTTTTGTGAGTGCATGCATTTTGCTCATGTCGTTTCAACGCTGCAGAATGCTGTGCGATCTTGCTGGTACTGATTGAGAGCGTGTGCTGCCGCTATCTGCTGTAACCATGCTTTTCCACGCGTTCTTCCCTGTGTTCTTCAGGTCGCCACTTGAGGCTGGGATACCTGACACAGCAGTCCCTAGATGCAAATGGAGACATGCCTACAGGGTGGGTGGATAATTGAATCTCTGCATGAGAAGAGCAGGCTTTTCACAACCATTGAAGTCTCCACCTTGTTCAGTGCAGTGCCTGATCCATTCTGTTCACAACCTGATCCATTCTGTTTACAACATGTGTGCATGCAGACCGAAGGTTGCCCCTTCTCCTTATTCGCTCTCCAGGCTCAGCTCTGGGGTTGGTGCACCTGCTGCCTGGCAGCGACAGACCTGCAGCTTCCTTCATCACATGGTGTGGTTCGTGAAAATAAATGTTTGAGGCTTCCTGGGCGTGTGCAAGTGTTAGCGCACGCGCGGGCGCACACACACGCGCGCGCGCGCGCACACACACACACACACACACACACACACACACACACACACACACACACAATATAACCCTGGGAACAAACACACAGCACCAATCATGGGCGTAATCTGCTTCTATCCAATTCGGGGATGTAGTTTCTATTTGCTTGCACATCCACGCTCTTGAGCAGCGGAGTTGAGTTGCAGTTGTGCGCCCTATTTTACAGTGAATGCCTTCAATTGCATTCACAACCCATGGGCTTCAAGCCCAGCCAGAGGGAGGCTGCATGCAAACACCTGTGTGTGCGTGCATGTGTGTGTGCCCCTGCACCAGTGAGTTCATGCAATGTCTATCTTGTTGTTCGCAGCGCATAATACAGGGTCCATAGATCACCCGCTCACACGCATTCCTCCTCGCTCCTGGTCTCTTTGCAGTCCCGCAGCGGGAACACTGTGCACCGTCAAGTGGTAGGCGACTTGACATGGGAGGTGCCGATGGAGCTGGAGCCTGAGTATGGGCTGTCCCCCGAGGATCAGCAAACCAAGCGCATGCGCAGATCCAATCCTGGCAGCAAGGGAGCTGCTGCTGCATCTGCTGTTGCTACTGCCTCTGGGAACAAAGCCGCTGGAGGCACTACCCCAGCCCCCCAAGTGGCGCAGCTCACAGGACAGCTGCTGCCAGGGCAGCACCAGCAGCACGGGCAGGAACCCTTGAGTCTTAAGCCCGGCAGCAGCAGCACGTATGAAGAGCACAGGGCAGGTGCCCCCTCCAGCACCTGGGGTGTGCTACACTCCCTGGGCACCGCAGGCGAAGCGCCCCCGCAGCCCACCAGTCTCTTGGGCCTGCAGCGCCAGCTGCTGGGTGCTGCTGCCACGCACCACCTGCAGCGGTTAGTGGGGCAGCTGCTGGAAGCGGAGGGCGTGGCCGACCCTGGGGCGTGGGTGGGTGTGCTCACGCGCCTAGCGTGCGATGCTGCGGCGCTAGTGCTGCCGCCGGCCATGGTCAACAACGGAGTGCTGGACCCCAGGCACTACATTAAGGTGGGGGCGAGGAGGGAGGGCAGGGGGAAGAGGGAAAGGATGGGGAGGGATGCTGGGCTTGATTTTGGGTGGAGGTGGAGAGGCGCAGGGCAAAGAAGTGGAAGTCTGGGGGGCAGAGTTGGGTGGTTGCGTACATGGCATGCCGGTCACTGGCGAAGCTCCCATGACCATTTTGCTCTCCTTTGGATGTGTGAATAAGGCAAGGAGAATTTTGTTTAGGGATCACTGTGTGGATAAGCATGCTTCAATGCATCCTAGAGGCCCAGAAGACCCTGGCACAAATTTGCCGCTGCTTTGTGTGGGTATCAAGTCTTATCGATGCAATGATGGAGATCTGTGCTCCGCAGCATCGTACTTGCTGATTGAAAAGAAACGCATTGATGCGGCCTTCTTGGCGGTATGGTAAGGGAGGAGTCTTGCAAGCATTAGGCTGCTGCTGTGAGGTATGGCGAGGGAGGTACGGTGAGGTATGGTAAGGGAGTCTTGTGAGCACCAGGCTGCGGCTGTGATGTATGGTGAGGGTGGTGAGGGAGGGATGGTAAGGGAGGTATAGTGAGGGAGTCTTGTAAGCACCAGGCTGTGGCTGTGATGTATGGTGAGGGTGGTGAGGGAGGGATGGTGAGGGAGTCTCGCAAGCACCGGGCTGCTGCCGTGAGGTATGGTGAGGTAGCCTTGCAAGCACCGGGCTGCCGCGGCTGACACTGCCCAATCGAGCCTTGCGCTCCTGCTGACACTTGCCTGAAGGAGTCGTGCAAGCACCAACCATGCTGCCTCTGGCCCCCGCCCGCAGGTGAAGAAGCTGGCAGACATAGGGCGTCCATCCGACAGCTCCGTGCTGCCCGCGGTGGTGTGCAAGCGCAACGTGGCGCACCGCCGCATGCGCACGCACCTGCACTGGCCCAAAGTGGTGCTGCTGGGGGGCGCCCTGGAGCACCAGCGCAGCGAGGAGCGGCTTTCCAGCATTGAGACGCTGATCGAGCAGGTGCGCAGCAACAATGTACTATCATGAGGTACAGCGACTGATTTGACACAGGGGGGTTGAGGGAGGATGCTGGCAACAAGTGCGTGCGCATGTGTGTGTGTGCCTGCCCTGGATTTACTAGCTGGCCTTGACTTGGGTATGGGCAGTGAGAGGGCAGGATGGCCTTAGAAATTAGTGGAGCAAGCTGGTGCTGGGCTGTTTTGTAGAGTATGGGAGGCATGTGGGGTGACAGCTGGATGACGAGATGATCCAGGCTAGTATGCTCTCGCATTCTTGTGGTGGTGTGTGTGGTGCATTGGTATCTTATTTGGCCCAGTGGTCGCTGCCTCATGCAGGAGCAGCAGGTGCAGGCAGCAAAATAGAGAGGTGGCTGTGGTGATCCACACTCTCCCAACGCATGCACATGTGATCAGAGAGAAACAAGGTTTGGACGGATGAGAGGTAATGAGAAACAGGACAAGAGATGACAAGGGACGGTGGATAGTGATGAGGCAGGATTGACCTGAGGAAATAAAAACGATGACTCGGATCGGTGTGCCAAGTCATGTGTTTGCCTGCTGCATGTGCACGCAGGAGCCTGACCAGCTGCGCTCTGCAGTCCGCTACATTGCCTCTTTGGGCACTGAGCTGCTGGTGGTGGAGAAAAGCGTGGCGCGCGCTGCTCAGGTAGGCATGGGCATACCCATGCAGGCATACAAAAAATTGGCTATCTGCAAAGAGTAAAAGTGCACATGGTTATGACCCTGCATGCACCAGGAACACACACATACATGCGCGCGTACACACACACACATGTGCGCGTGCGAACACACAAACACACGCACGCACGCATTCAAAACACACACACGCACTCAACAACACACACACGCACACACGAATGCACGCATGCACACACACAAACACACACACACGTACACACACACGCGCACACGCGCACGCACATACACACACACACGCGCACCCCATACTCCCGCCTATCTTGCCCTCAGGAGGAGCTCCTCGCGCGTGGCATGACGCTGGTGCTGAACGTCAAGGCAGAGCTCATGGAGCGCCTGGCGCGTTGCATGGGCATACGCGTGGCCCCTTCTGTGGAAGACCTCAACGCCAGCCATGTGGGCACCTGCCGCGAATTCCATGTTGACCCTCTGTCAGCGCACGCCACTGCCAGCGGCCCGGGCGCCCCTGCTGCTGCACGCACCACAAGCCCTACCAGCGGAGCTTTTGATGGTGCTTTGCCAGCGCTGGGAGGGGGGGTAGTTCTTCCTAGAGAAGGAACAGGAGCGGGATTGCCTGCAGGTGGGGCGGTTCACGGGAATGATGCGGGGAGGGGGCCAGGGGCGACACTTCTACGCACTGTACCGCCCAGTGTTGTTGCCGCTCCGCTAGCAGTGGGATCGAGCAGCGGCGCTGCTGCAGGCGCGGCGGCGCCTTCACCCCCTGCGCCGCCTCCCACGACCACCACGCGCACACTGATGTGCTTTGGGTGTGCGGTACCGCTGGGGGCCACGCTGCTGCTGAAGGGCGGAGATGTCGACACGCTGGGGCGCGTGAAGCGGGTGCGTGTGCTTTTGTGTTGTGTGGCTGCGACTGTGTGCGTGTGCAACTTGCGCAGCGCATGAACATGGATGTGCCTTGTTTTCATGTGAACACAAGGACAGTGTTTAGATGAAAGTCCTGTCAAGGGCTTGCACCAGCTGTTTGTTAAGGACTTCCACTCACCGCATCAGAGCTTGCACGCTTTTATGTGAGCCTGGCTGTGTCATCAGCTGTGGCCGTATCAGCTCTGGGCTGAGGCAGGGCTCTGTCATCAGCCATGACTAAAAAATACTCAATGTTTCTTCAGCATCATGCAGCTCCGTGTCGGACTGATTTTTAAACTGCCTGTTGGATGCAGGTGGCGCGCTTCGCAGTGTTGGCTGCCTTCGCCGCTCGCCTCGAGTGTGCGTTTCTGGCTGAGGAGCTTGTGGCAGCTTTGGCGGCTTGCAGGGGTGAAGGTGGGAGCGCGCTCATAGGCTGCCCGCAGCATGGCACATGTTAACATGTCAGGTTTCAAGATTTTGTACTTCAGTGCCATGGAGATGCTCCAGCGTTCCTCGACAATCTGTGAGACAACTAAGCACAAGCCAACAAAAAAGGAGTCAAGGCATGGAAAGCGCATCGCCACACGGCACGTGCTAACATGTCAGGTTTCAAGAGTTTGTTCTTCAGTACCATGGAGATGCTCCAGCATTGCTCGGCAATCTGCAAGACAATGAAGCACAAGCAAATAAAACTGAGTCCAAAAATGGGAATCACATCGCCACAGGGCTTGTACAGAAAAGCTTGTGAACATTTCTGACTTGAGGAACAGTCCTTCCTCATCCTGCTCACCTTGATTGAACACAACGTTTTGCTGCCCTTTTGCTTTACTAAGAATTGTGTTCCAAGTTAGACCATACTTCGCTGCACCTCCTGGTGCTTCTGAGTCTGTTGCTGCTTTAAAACCTGCATGCTGTCGGAACATTGGTGACCCCCTTTCCCGATTTCACCAATGTGGTTGCTGCTGCTGCTGCCGCTATTGATGAAGGTGATGCTGATGAAGCAATCCTGCTGAGGTGATGCCACTGCCGCCTCCACACTGCAGTGCCTGCCTCTGCCGCCCATGGAGGCCTTGCCTCCTTCCGCGCCGTCAGCGCTGCCATCATTGAAGCCAGCGTGCGCAACGCTGCGACCAGCATGCCCAATGGCGTGGCCCTGGCGCTCACGCCCCATTTGTCGGTATGGGACCACTCCCTGGCGTGTGAGTGTGATGAGGCAGTGTGGACTGCGGCAGCGATGGCAACTGCTGCCAAGCCTGCGTTGGGGAACACCCATCAGCCAGGCAGCTATCAGCTGGGCAGCCATCAGCAGGGCGGGGCAGCGGCGGAGGCACAGAGTATTGGTGGCGGTGGCAACAGCGATGGCACAAAGGCAAGTAGGCCTGTGCGAGCAGCGGATGGTGCGGAGGCCGGGAGCACAGCAGCAGCGGAGCAGGAGGCGCTGTCTGCTTCATGGGCCGCTGCTAGTAAGGCAGCCTCCAGCCCACCCATAGGCTCGGGCTCTGCTGGAGCAAATGCTGGCGCAGCACCCTCCACTGCTGTTGGCATGCCAGGACCGGCAGGTGCAAGTGAATGTGCAGCTGCTGAGCGAGAAGCGTTGCAAGGAGTGGGCGTGGGCAGTGGGGCCCCCATAGATGGTGCGGCTGCAGAGGGCACACTGCAGCATGCAGGGGCGCAGGGTTTCAATGCGGCAGGGGACAAAGCACAGGCCCAGTTGGCGGCTTTCCTGAAGCTGAAGGTGCTGCAAGGGCTGCAGGTGAGGGAAGCGAGTGTGCGCCTGTGCTTTCCAGCTGGTGTGTGCGCTACGAGCGGCCTGTGCCTTCTTACCCAGCCTCAAAGCAGTAGAACTGCCATGCCAGCGCTGTGTGTGTATGTGTGTGTGTAGTGTGTGCGTGTGTGTGTGTGCAAGCATGTACACTTGTTTGACAGTTGTTTGGCACAGGTCTCAAATGGTTTACATTTTGCCTTTTCGGTCCACATGTGCTTGATTGCACGCGCTCCTTCCCTGGTGCAACCGGTGCAAAGCCTCCCTGCTCCTCCTATTTCAAGCCCCATCAGGTGCTTGCATTCAAGCACATGAGTGGGCAACTGAGCACGCACCTGCTCGTGCAACTCTCAGCCCCATTAGTGTGATTGTTGAGTGTCAGAGGAACGTATCCCCGGGAGCCAGTGATGGCAGTGCAGAGGCCGTGAGGCACCTTTTGCCTTTTGGCCTAAGCCACTTTCTGGCATGCATGCAGGTGTACGACAAAAGGGCACCTTGCGGCATGACTGCAAGTGAATGGTTAGAGGGCACCTTTTGCCTTTTGGCCTAAGGCACTTTCTGGCGTGCATGCAGGTGTATGACTACCAGCGCATCCAGATCTCCATGTCCTGCCGCAACCCCAAGAAGCAGCTGCTGTGCGAGCCGCACTGCATCAAGCGCATTGACTTCTATGGTGCGTGCTGACCCTGACATCTATGTATGAGCCGCACTGCATCAAGCGCATTGACTTCTATGGTGCGTGCTGACCCTGACTTCTATGGTGTGCGCCTGCATTGAGTGCATTGACTTCTATGATGTCATGCAGTGCTCCAGGGACGGGTGCAAACGCCAAGCTGCGATTGAAATAGTGATCTGTCCTTGCAATCCGTGGGACTGTTTTTGAAACTTTTTTTCCAACAAGGGTCCAGCTTCTGAGAAGGCAGGCCTATTCCTCTTCCTCCTCTCCCCTTTGAGTTTTGATCCGTAGCCTTGTGTACTTTAAGATGTACCATTATCTTCTCTTTCCCTTGCCCTCCTGCGCCATTCCTAACCTCTGGCAAAAGATAAGTCTGAAGCTGCATGCACAGCTAAACACATGCTGTTGCGCTGTTCTAATCCTGCTCATGTTGTTTGCAAGGGTCATGAACATGAGCATGTTTCCTGCTTGCTGTCTGCTCTTGTCCTTGCAGCACCCACAGACATGTCTCTTCTGCAATTCATCCTGGCCGCGTCACCCTCGCCGTATAAACGCTGCACAATGGTGCGTGTGTTGTGTGAGGCACATGATGATGCCAACAGTGCGTTGAGGTGACACCTGATGATTAGGCAAGTCCTGCGCTAAGGCTGTCCTCAGTAGACATCCTGTATCCTTTGATAAGTATCTTTGCACTTGGCATCATGGATCATTTCCTCTACAACACAAATTTCCAAGCAATGCATGTGTCTTCAGTAGACAGCCTTCATCCTTTGGTAACAATCACTTCCTATTTGGCATCATGGATCTTTTCCTCTGCACACAAACTTTCAAGCAATGTATGTGAGTGCCCATCAGAGCCAGTGCACGCAGGCTTAGGGCTCATGCGCACCCACCTGCTTGCATGTGCAGCAAGGAAATCGGCGCTGCTGATAGCATCATGAGTGCAAGCAAACCTGTCTAGAAGATTGGCGTGCCCTTAGAAACATTGGTGCAGATGGCAGCAGGGGCGTCCTCTGTGCGGCAGATAGAAAGGTGTAACAACTTGCCCTGAAGGACAACATCTAGATAAATAAGGAGCACATTCTGGCTGTGTCCAGGTTGCTAATGGAAATGGCAGAAGGTGATCACCAATGAGCTCCATGCAAGGCTTTAATTTGTTGGCACGGCCAGAAGGTTGAGCGTGTGGTGAAGCCCTGCCAATGATATGAAATCGATCCTCCTTGCGGTAGAACCCCATGGTGCTGCTCAAGCAGGCTTGTAGGAAAGCAAGAATGCTGCACCTGAATGAGTGTTGTTTGCATGGTTGAAACATGCACATAACCCTCAGGAAAGTTTTATGTTTGCTATAAAACTTCAAGGTCTTCTTCTTGCCCAGGTAAAAAAGTTGCTGCAACTGCTACTCAGCCTTTGCAATGTGCCAGCGGAGAATGTGAATGGAGCAACACACCTTGCAATCAGGCTTAGCAGTTTGTTTGGCGATTCTTGTATTACATTCCTTGCGCCTGGGCACAGCAAGCTTATTTGCAACATGCTATGCTCAAATCCTGCTGCTGAGGAGGTGTGGTGCAGTGTGCTGCTGGACTTTAGCATTGCGAGTCAAGGCAAGGGAGGGAAGGATTAGCAAACGTTTGCTGCCCCTCGCCACCTATAGCCCCCAAAACATGCATTTAGAGGGACACCATAGGCAGTGCTCAAACAATACATATGCATTTAAAGGGACACCATTAGCAGTGCTCAAACAATTTGTGGTGCAACATGACTGGCTGTGCGCTAAGAAATGAGAGCATGTGTGTGTGTGTTCTTGCATCATTCTGAAGCTTTGGCTTCATGGTTGAGCATGCACCATTTTAAAACTTGGACATCATGACTGAGCATGCGTTTCATAAAAATGTGCACAACTTGCTTTTGGATTGTTGAACAGGACAGTGTGTTTTGGCGTTAGGGGGGTCAATTGTGTAATTTGCTGCCTGGTGGGCTTACGCCAGGGGCGGAATTTTTCCTTAAATGGTCATGGAGATGTTTTATTGAGACATACCTTCTTACTCCAACGCTCAGGATGTTTGCTTCTTGTACCTAAGCTTACAACACATGCATGCCATAAGACAGAAGTTGAAGTACGCAAACAAGGGATCATTGCCGTGGGTGAATTTGCACCTTGCGTTTTTCCCAAACTCCTTTAAAGTATGTTCTTCCCAAACTACTTATGTTAAAGTGGCTGGCTTGTTAGACAGGTATAGGTTGATTGATTTCAAGGTATGAGAAGAAGCTTTTCACCCGATATTTTTACCATGCACTGCCTAGTGCTTCATCATGTTATTGCCCTGAAAATGCTTGCATATGTGTGTTTGTGCTCCATGATGATAACGTGCTTCACCCTCATTTGATGATGTCTGCCTAAGGAGACGTACTCCCCTGCTTGACACGCAGATGAATTGCTCAGATGGAGTCACTGCCCATGTTCGCTCCTTCCTGCATGGGTCTGCGCGCATCACCATCAGCATTGCAACTGTAGCAGCATCTGAGGCGTTGCCCAATGAGGACAAGCAGCAGGTGGGGAGGCTGCGCTGGCCCAGCCATTTCATGAAGGAGACCTTGGCGAAGGCCTGACTAGAAATGGATGATATGTGGATGAGCAACAGTTTTATTCCTAGGCATGTTCGGTTGTTGTGAGCTTGTGTCTGCCGTGGTCCCCCTGCTATGATGAAGAGAGGATGCATGAGCATGTGCTGCAATGACAATCAGAACTGACCAATTCCATATGGTAATACGTATTGTGCGGCACACATTTGGACTTTCTAGCACTGAATATACGCCAAGCACACAGTAGACATACAGAATTAGCTAACTGTAAGCCTTGTCTTTGGTCATATCCCAAATAAGGATTTTTGCAGCTGTCTCCAGGGCCTTCTGTTTTCCTTTTCCTTATGGTTCTTCTTTGCTCCCTCTACCTGGGCTAGGCGAGACAAGCAAGGTCTGCTTTGTGCAAACTCTAGCTAAGCTGCACCTGGGTTGTTTGCATGAAGGTGTGGATGTGGCTGCGCCCCAAAGGAAAAGGTGCCGCTGCGCGCTTTGATGTGCGGCGGATACCGCTCAGCGCAGAGTCTGCCTGCATGTCTTTGGGCCACTTCCTGCAGGTAGGTCACGCCTGTCTGTTCCTTCATTAAGTGTTGTCTCCGTGGGTGACTATCCACATCACTGCCGTAAGAGTATGAGGGAAAGGCGGTTCGGCAGGGTGAGGGGAGCATCACAGACCGGTTGGTTGATTAAGGCAAACAAGACAAGCAAAGGCGCTAAAGGGGGGACAGGGGCCTGGGCTGCAATTGCAAGGATGCCTGCGTGTGCCGTCCTTACTTTGAGCTATAGGGCTCTGAGTTCCAGCTGTGCTTGTCGCCACCTGCATGCCTTGCCAGTGTTTCCAGCTCATTGTAAAACACCACAAAGAGGATGGGAGCATGCTCCCCCTGTGACGAGTCTCCCCTTTCGTCACCTAGCCTGCTGCCCTCCAGATTGCCTCTCTGGTCAGTGCCTCAACACAAGAGTCTGCTTCATCCTGCCTGGGATCTCAAATCCTGTCAGGGGACAAGCGCGCAGTTCATCTGCACATGTCAGGGGGGGCCAGCCAAGCTGCAATTGAGGGGTCCAAATAGGTTATTCAATGAGCATGCATGCTCCTGCACGCCCCTGCGCAGCTCACTTTCACTGCTGACGCGCTGGACGTGGGTGGCCGCTGCCTCCACCACGACTTTGTGCGCTACTTTGGCCTGGGCCGCTCCGTGATCTGCATGTACCAGGTGAGTCTTGTTGAGTGGCTTGGAAGGACTTGCTGAGGGTTATGTGTTGTACGTACAAGGTGGCCAAGGTTTGGTGGACGAGGGCCAAGATGCCTGCATGGTTTTAATGGAGGTGGTGCTTGTTATGCGAATAGAGGTGAAGGACGCGTTGCTGCCCTGGATGTTTTGCTGTGTTGTTCAGCTCTGCCATCCGTGTAAAGCCGCTCTGCATGGTGGGAAGTGTGTGCACAGACACAGGCTGATTTATGCATGGCTTCAAAAGGCGCTGCTGAGACGAATGCACAGCAACAACTGACGCTATGTGCCTGTGGCTCTGGCTCATTGACTGCCTTCAGGACCGCATCACCCCCTACACCGTGTTGATGCCTAAGCTGGCCTGTGTGTACGGTCTGCCCGCACAGCTCAAGTGGCTGAGGCAAGAGGTGAGCCCAATCAGCTCCTGCAGCTGCCCAGGTGCTTTTGGGGCGCTATGGAGGCCACAGCAGTCCAGTTAGGGGGAAGGCATTGAGGCGTTGAGGACGTTTGCTGCAGGCTTCTTGTTGGCAGAGAGGCAGGCATTTTCTCTCATTCGCTCACCAATGTGTGCAAACAGCAAGCATGCGGCTGGAAGCAAGCACTCAAGAAGGTGACATTGGAATGTGTGGTGCCCATGGGACCACATGCTTGCTGCGTTGCTCCCAGACGGTCAAAAGTGCTTGCTTGCAGAGCGTACCCTTGCTGGCGCAATGTTCATGCGCAGGCAATTGAGCTTGAGGAGGAGGTGGCAGAGGCCTTCAGCCAGATCGAGGGCGCGCTGCACCACCAGCCCAAGCTGCTGCTACAGCATGCACCACCGCCCACCATCACCGCTGCTAATGGCGATCTGGCCAACGGGGGTGTTGATGGTGATGCGGATGTACGTGCTGCCAAGGGTGAGGACAAGTGCGTGGTGCCCTCACAGCAACAGCAGCAGAAGCCGCAAGAGCAACAACAGCAGCAGCAGCAACAGCAACAGCAGGAGGGGGGGCAGGAGCAGCTTCCTTGGGGCCCAGATATGTTTGGCAATGTCGGGGCAGGCCAACAGCAGCAGGCCAAGATCGCAGCAGGTGTGCCCAAGGAGCCTTTGCCACCACAGCCACCACAGCAGCAGCAGCAGCAGCAGCAGCAGTCGCAGCAGGCCAAGGTAGCAGCCAGCGTGCCCAAGGAGCCTGAGCCACCACAGCTGCAACAGCTGCGGAAGCGTGCAGGCCTCAAGGCACTGCAGCAAGTCATCGACCAGGACAAGGCCTCCTTCATAACCAGGGTGGGTCACGTAGTACGTGCTACTGATCTGGGAGCAAGGCAGGCACACCTGGGAGGACACATTCCGGCACGAGCTGTTGGAGATGATTCGGGAGTAAGGCAGGCAAGGGACCGGGTGACAAGGCGCACTCACCCCACCCCTTAGGCCACGCACCCTAGGGGATCATTTCTATTTTCAAGTACAAGATGCAATTGCCTGGCATGTGTACCTGTTCTGGCCAGCAGCCAGTTGGCCCAGGCAAAGCGCAGAGTGTTCCATGCAATGCATGCTGTCCCTGCAATCCTGTCGTGAAGCTAGGCAGAGCAGAGAGTTGCTGCTCCTGGGCAGGGGAGGCTGCCAATGCTTGATGCACACATTCTCACTTTTGCTCCACATGTGCACGCGCGTGTGCAGGTGTCTGCCTGCCTGCAGCGCCCTTTCAGCCATCCCGCTGTGCAAGACTCCTTACAGCAGCCCATGGCCCCCCTGCCCCTCCATGGGGAGGCCAGCAGCCAGCACCCCAGTCGCACAGGCGGCACCCTGTCTGCGCAAGGGGGCGCTGCAGCCGCCTCCACAGCGCAGCAGCAGGTGGAAGATGGCAGCTTGGTTGGGTTGGGCCGCACAACTTCAATGGCAGCCGGCGCTGCTGCACCAGACAGGGGAGGGAGTGGGGAAGGTGATGGTGGTGGTGGTGCTGCTGCTGCTGCTGCTGTTGCAGACACACAGGGTTGTGCGGCAGGCGGCACCACGACGGGAGGTACTGCTGTTACGCAATTGTCGAAGCAGCAGACTGCTGCTGACAGCCCAGAGCAGCAGCAACAGCAGCAGCAGGGGATCACGCTGCAGCTTGGATCCCCTGTGCCCAACTCTTGCTCCAACTTCATGGGTACTGCACGCGAGGGCAGTGACTTGGCCGATGATGTCAGTCAGAAAGAGGCAGGGGGCGCAGAGGGAGAACTGAAGGGTGACACAGGTGCATTGCATCTAAAGGGGGGTGGTGATGATGAGGAGTGTACGCAAGCACAAAAGGGGGCGCTGCGGGAGGATGGCGTTAATGGCCAACCGAGCACCAACGGCCAAGCAGGTCCAAATGGCCAAGCAAGCGCTGAGGAGTTCAGGGGTTGTGGAGAGGAAGTGGCAGGGGGTGCGGGCGCTGGGCGTGAGGCTGGTGCTGCTGAGGGCAGGCAGGAGAAGCAGGAAGCCAACTGGGTCACACAGACGCCTCCTCATGATCAGCAGCAGCAACAGCTGCAGCAGCATCCGTTCCCAGGGGGCTTGGGCTGCTCTGTGACTGAAGGCCGAGAAGGGGCGTCTGACGCCTGGGAATCGGAGGTGAGAAGGGTGGCCATGCTGGCCCAGGGCATGCGCTTCAGGAAGCCTCTCATTTCTCAGCTCAGATGTTTTCCCCTCTGCAGCTCCCAGGGCCAGGATCGGCATCAGCAGCACTGCTTGAGCAGCATGCCTGCTTTTGTGATGGCAAAAGGAGGGTGCTGCAGTCGTAGTGCAGGCACTGTAGGACACTTGAGGCTGGATGGGTTTAGGATCTAATGGTTTGAATGGAAAGAGTGGTTAAGAGGGCGCTGCTGAACACTTGAGGCTGTGATGGGAGCGGCTGCAGCATAAAGCCGATGATGATGTGAAGCTCAAAGCCTCGTTTGCCTTGCTAGTGTCTACAACACCCAACATAATCGCCATACTAGGGAGTAGAGAATCGGAAGTGACCTGGAAAAAGGAAGAGGACAGGTGGGTGAGCACAGGCACGTGCCTGCACATCCAAAGTGCAAGGAGCATGCCTACATTAACCCAGGTGCGAACAGCGGGCTCTCACACACGCGTGTACACATGCCCTAATCACACACACCTGCAGGTCGCCGCGAGCATGTGTGACCTCAACCAGCTGCGCCGCTCCCTGGCGGTGACCCTGCTGTCCTGGGCCGCCAACCTGCAGGACCCTGACTGCTTTGCCTCAATGTGCATGCAAGCACAGTCCCTGCAAACTCGGGACAAGGCAGGGGCTGACGCTGCTGCCCCTCCCTCCCTGCCCCTGGTCAACCCAGCTGCAGGATCGGTGGGCATGGGTGGGGGGCAAGGCGCGGGGGGAGCCATGGAGGGCACGCTTGCGCTCATGCAGCAGCTGGAAGCGGAGTCGGCCTCTGCAGGTGCGTGCGTGTGTGTGTATGTGTGTGTGTGAGTGATGACTTTCATGCCACAATTTGGGGTGCACATGTTTGCTTGTATGGAATGCATCGCTGGGGGTGCAGTGGACCTAGCATGCTGCGCAAAACACCGCAGCAGCATGCTTGCAACCTGATGCTGTAGGGATGCAGGCACCCCCCATCACTCGTGCCCACTCCTGATCTGGATAGAAGCAGCGCAGCCCTAACAATTGTGCGTGTATCATGCATGCCCTGGGTGGTCCTACTCAGCAGCAGCCATCACAGCCACAGATGGCTGACTGCTCCCGACAACCAGTGCATATGGGGTTAGGGGAAAAGATGTTAGTACCGTATACCACACTAAACCCCTCAAAACCTAAATGTTCCTATACCTTGAACCCCAACCCTTACCCTGGAAACCTAAATCCCTGACCACCTCCTCCCGTTGTGCCCCTGCTTGCTTTGCAGGCCTGCTGCCCGTCCCCATCATTGCCAGCAGTGCAGGCCCCATCTCCATCCCAGATGTGGCCAGCCTGGCTGTGGGAGCCGCACGCGCCGGCCAAGCTGCAAGCCCAAACCCTATTGCGGCGGCCAGTGCCACGGGCGCAGATTTAAGAGGCACAGAGGGAGGTGGGATTTGTGCAAAGGAGGGCGTGGAGCAGCAGCTACAGCAGCAGCAGCAGCAGCAGGAGATGGCGCCCCAGGGCAACAGAGGGGAGGCAACTGATGTCAGCACAGGGCAGGGGGAGGGTGAGACTCAGCATCTGGGGCGAGGCGGGGACCAGGCGCAGCTACTGGTGCTGCAGCAGCAGCAGCAGCAGCAGCAGCAGGAGATGGTGCCGCAAAGCAACGGAGGGGTGGCGACCCTTGCTAGCACAGGGCAGGGAGGGGGAGATGCTGAGCATCATCAGGGCCAAGGCAGTGACCAGGCACAGCTGCAGCAGCAGGAGCAGCAGCAGCAGCAGCAGCAGGAGGAGCAGGAAGACCCGGAAGACGACGATGATGAGTCGTACAAGTGCTATGGTGACTTGCACGCGCCGCTGGCGGATGGAGGCATGGCAGGCGACGAGGATGATGATGATGCTTTCTTCCCCCAGGTAGGTGTGCAAGGTGCTGGCTTACCATGCTTGTGGGATGATCTGAGCAGAGGCAACTCATCTTGGTCGTCTGATGAGCCAGTGGGGTGTTGGAAGGAAGCTAGCTTCAGATGTGCATGCTGCAACACAGGGGTGTGCAGCTAGTTGTGGGGAAGTCGGAATCCCACCCTCAAGCAGGGTCAAGCTACGCTCTTGTCTGGCACTTCTCCTCAGGGAGCCACTTTTGCATTTCGCCAGGTAGCTTGTCTGACTCTCAAGCAGCTCAGCCAGAGCACGAAGCAAGAGCATGCTTCCCTTTCCAGCTTGCTGACTTAGGCGCCAGGAGCGTGGGCCACGTTGCATTGTGTGTGGCTGTTTGACTCCAGCTGCTGTGCTTGATAAACAAACAGAGGAGCGTCATGGTCTATCAAGCACTCACGCTGCCTTCGTCTTCCAATTCTCCTCCTCCTGCTGCAGTGCTTGCCCTCATGCACGGAAGAGGAGCAGAGCACAAGCATACCCCCGCCCTCTGGCCAGCCAGCCCCGGGTGCCAGCGACACTGGCGCAGCTGCTGCTGATCCTGCTGCCGATCTGGCTGCTGCTGCTGCTGCTGCTGCTGCTGCTGCTGGGCTTGGTGCCAGCAACAATAATAACAACAAGACAGCTGCAGGCACGGACATCAGGATTGGAAGCGGAGCCACCTCTACCGCTGCTGCTGCTGCTGCTGCTGCTGCTGCTGGACGTGGCCCTCCAGCTCCAGGCGATGCTAGTGCTGCTGCTGAGGGGGCGCCTTTTGACAGTGTCTTGCCTGTGCTGGGGGCTAGCGATACTGACAGTTCTGGTGGCCAGACGACGCACGTTACAAGTGATGCCCTTGCAAGGGGGCGTGCAGAAGAAGCCAGTGCTGTAGGGGCGGATGCCCAAGAGTCAGGTGGGTGGATCAGGAACAGTTTGAGGTCGTGCATTGCTTTTAAAAAAGGGGGGTAGGCCTTCCACAGGTGGTGTTTATATGTTGGCCCTTTTTTTGGCCCTCTGAAGGTTGAAATGCAGAGGATGAAGTATGCTGATTGACGCGATTCTGTGCTCGTGATGATTGTGAAACATTGGCGGTGTTTGAGCACATGCATACTTTTTCGTGTGACATGAAAGGAAGTGCAGCGGAAGTTGGCAAGGGCCAACAGCAGGATGAATTGGCTTGGGAGTGCACCACCACATTACCAGGATGTACGGCTACCAGGGCTACACGCTGGGCTACACGCCTCTCTGTAATGCTCTGCTACAAGGACATCAATCCCATGCCTAGCACGACTGTGGAAAACAGGATTTTATGCTCGTATGCTCTTTGGTGCTGCAACCCTGTGCTTTGCATTGACTTCTAGATGCGCTGGCTTGTGCTCTGCTCGCGGCCCACCCATGCCTTTGTCCGCTGCCCTTGAGGCAAGGTGCACAGATGCAAGCCAACAACCTTACTTCACACACCAAACTGTCTGTGTTGCTCTGCTGTCATTCTCCCTCTCCATGCTTGAAGCAAGGTGTACAAATGCTTGAGCAAGGTGCACGAATCACTCAGCATAAGTCACTAGCCTGTCTGTGTTATTCTGCTCTCCCTCTCCATTTCCATGCTCAAAGCAAGGTGCACAAAAAGCAGAGCTTTACATGCCAAGCTGTCTTTGCTGCTCTGCTCTCACTCTCCCACTCACCCATGGATGCTGTGCTTGAGCGCAGGGCTGCCCACCATCGCAGCTGGGGCACACTCAACCGCAAGCGAGAAGGCTTCTCTCTCAAGCACACTGGCCTCACCGCCGCGCAGCCACACCATGTCCAAGAGCGCGCAGGTTGTAAATGACATTGGTGCACATGGCTGCTCATGAATCATCTGAGCAACGCACGCAGACTGTAGAATAGAGCAAAAATCTTCCCTTCGTCCAAAGTTTTTAAGGTTGAGATGGTCTGGTTTGGTTGCGTGCATTCTTTTTTGCGAGTCAGCCAAGCTGCCCTGAGGATGTAAGCAGGGTGAGCAAGGACAGAGCTTGGGAGAACAGGCCCTCCCTCAGGGAAATTTGGGCCTCATCTCGCGCACACACAAGGCCCTGCCACTGAGCTCAGATCTTGCGCTGGTATTCCATGTGTTTGCTTTTTTCCTGACTTTCCCTGAGGCCGTACATCGCCATACATCCCCATCCAGCTCATGCACTGCATCAGTCTACAGGTGACAGGAGCATAAAGCCTTCAGTCTAAGCGCCCGACTGCTAGCCATGCATGGCGTCAGAGCCCCTCTGATTGGTGCTGCTCTGGCCACAGGAGCTGCGTATCCAGTGGTCGTTTCACCCTTGTTGTCAAACATTCTGTAACTGTACACCAAGGTGCAGATGCTTGAAAGATAAGTAATTGTCATATTCGCTGTATGCACTTTTGATTGCCCCCCTGTGCCATGCATGCTCAGCAGGAAGCCAGCCCCTTCAGCGCACTTGCTGCAGCTCCTCAGTCGCCTGCTCCCACAGACGCCAGTGCGCGCAAGGCAGGGAGTGGTGGTCCAAACCAGGTGTGAGGCTTGCTGGCACATACACAGCACTGCTGGATGTCCATTTAGTAGGCATAAAGTTAGGGCTTTCCAGTTCCAATCATCTACTTTGTATTTGGCATGTATTTAGCGTTTGGAAACTTGTTTATATGCCGCAAATTATGCACAATTGTGTGTGGAGTCGGCTAACTTAAAGAGTAGTACATACCAGATCAGTTTTGAGGTACATCTGCAACACCTCTGTCTGGAGAACACCAAAGAACGCTGCAGTGGGTGCTCTCTGCCTGTGGGTACTGCATGTCAGAATCTCGATGCTTGCATCCAGAACGTCAAGCATGCTGTGCACATGTAATCTTGTCTGCCCTTGTGCAACCAAAGTGTTATAAATAACATGTTTGGGAAGCACAGGAGATATGAGAGTGTGTGTGCATGTTACAATCAAAATACTCCACACATTTGCCGCGTACCATCTTGGAACATGACAGTGTTCTCCATGCACACCAGGATGTATTTGCGCATACTTTTGTTTGTTCACGAGCACACACACACACACACACACATACACACACACGCACATGTGCATGCTGGCTGCAGGGCCCTCAGAGCCCCTGGACACTATCCAAGGGCAACCAGGCAGACAACAAGCCCCTCATGAACCTGGGCGGCAATGCTCCCATCATCGGGCGGCTGTCCATGCCGGGGCGCACTCTGCTCCCACCTGGCATTGGGGTGAGTGATGCTTGCAGTGCACAGTCAGGTGGAACTGACATGCCTTTGTTGAAGCTTCAGTTTGGAGCTTTTTCCAATGCAGAGTTTACTCAATGCAGAGAAGGAGGGCACGTGCCAGCAGCCTATGTTTTTTAAGCTTCGGGTTGGAGTTTTTTCCAATGCAGAGAAGGAGGACACGTGCCAGCAGCCTATGTTGGGGCTGTCATAACAACAGAGCAACAAAGGCAGAGATGCATAGAGTCAGGCTAGCAAGGTGTAGCAGAGAACGATTTCATCTTGCTACGTAAGCATGAGGAATGCATGTTGAAGGAATCCCGAACTTGCAGCAACAAATATTAGAAGAAGAAAAGTCTGTGTGGCGCGCTGCTTTTGAGAGTGTGGCTTGTGCTTGCTTGCACACAGTACAAGGAAGACTTGTGTTTGACTCAACAGCCACAACTTGGTTGACGAGTGTCATGACCTGCAGTTTGCTGTGTGTGTGTTTGCTCACGCGCGCGTGCAAGACTACTTCACTGGCAATGTGGACAACTGTCAACAACCTCCGCTGCTGTACACAGGATGTGGTGGTCCCCATCCACGACTGCGAACCCTCCTCCATCATCGCGCACTGCCTGGCCAGCCGCCCCTACCACCTCCTGCTCAACGCGGCCATCAAGAACATGCTGCTGGAGCTGCGGAGAGGTGGACGTGGCGGCAGCAGCCAGGAATCATCTCATCCCTACCCCACGCAATCCAGCACTCAAACAGCAAGTGGGCGGGAAGGGGCGTCCAGCGTGTCAGGCGCAGGACCCCAAATTGCATCTGCACAACCTGTGCAGCAAGCTGTCAGTGCCCCTGCAGTAGCCGCCAACACAACAGCAGCAGCCTCCCAGCTACAACAGCAGCAGCAGCAGCAGCAGCAAGGCTTGTGGCCTGCTGCTAGTCAATCTCCTGCTGTGCATCAGGAGCGCCTGCCACCCACGCAACCTGTGCCAGCATCCCTGTCCACCATGTCAGTGCCTAGCAAAGGGCAGGCCGCCATCAGCGGCAGCAGCAGCACCAGCACCAGCAGCAGCAACGGAAGCATACCTGCACCTCCGTCGGGCCCCCCTTGTGTGCAGGAAAACAATGGCAGCAATTGCAACAAAGCTGCTGACCTGCCCTCGTCCCTCCTTCTGTCACCCTCCAAAGCAGCAACAGCAGCAAATGGCAGCGCACCCAGTGTTCCCCTCAGCAGCAGCACCACCACTACCACCAACCACACCAGTGCCAGCGCGCCAGCTGATGACGTGCGCGCAGCTCCAGCCAATGCCGTGCGCACAGGCGCTGGTGCAGATGCAAGTTTGGCAGAGGACGTGGGGGAGGGGGGCGTCAGGGCACAGCAGCAGCAGCAGCAGCAGCAGCAAGCGGCAGTGAAGCATGCCCAGAATGGAGTGAACAAGGATGGTTTTGGGTCTGGACGCGGTGGGGTGCTGGGAGGCGGGGGAGGTGGGCTGCGGCTGAACGACCTAGACTGGCTGTCTGTGATGCTCAGCCATGAGCCTGTGCACCTGCGGCATGGGTTTGAGGATGAGGGGCTGGGAATGCCCTGGACAAGGGCCAAGTTCCAGGTATGTCAGTTGAGGTGGAAGAGGGGGTGCGCAGGTGGAGGGATGGGTGTGAGGGGTAACAGTGACCCTTGAGGGTGTGTGTACGCGATGTGAGGTGGAGTTTGTGGGCAAAGGCTGCAAGCTTGTTGTCCTGGGCTCGTGATGTGTGCAGACAGGGAGCCCCTGGAGCCAAGCGATAAGTGATGTTGGATGATGTTAGGTGGATGTGGAGGTGCAAAGGGGGGGTGCAGGGTGGTCCCTTTGTTTCTTGGATCCATGGACCCATCCTGCAACAATGGCAATGCCACACCCTTTGCCTCCTTCCTTGATTGAAGCACCATTTCTTGTGCCCTTCCCTTGCCCCCTTCCTTTGCACCCTTCCTTGATTGAAGCACCTCTTTTCTTTCGCTGTGGTGCAGGTGGTGTGCTTCTTTGCGCCCCAATTTGCGGAGCTTCGCCGGCGCGTGGTGCAGGGCGGGGAGATGAGTTACGTGACGTCCCTGTCGCGCTGCGTGCGCTGGGCGCAGCGGGGTGGCAAGAGCAACGCGTACTTTGCCAAGACCCGAGATGACCGGTATATCATCAAGTCCATGTCCAAGGTGTGCAGGAGGGGGTGGTGGTGGTGCTGCTGCTGCTGCTGTTGCTGCCTACAAGCATATGTGCCTATTACAGCATTGCCACAGTAGGGTGTGATGATCACTTCAACCGTTACTCCAGCAAGAAAAGAACGCGGGGCTGTGGATCAGATGTCATAGCAATGATAGCAATGAGCACACGGCAATGCACAGGTTTGTGGGCACACGGCAATGCACAAGTTTATGGGCACACGACAATGCACAGGTCTGTGGGTTGGGCATATCATTGCAAGGAGAGGCATCGGAGAGGCATGGGCACACAGCAAAGCACGAGTCTGACTCCGTACACGTCATTGCTCCATGCCCCATTCAATCCGCACGTGAGCACCATAAGCATAAAGAAGTAAACGAGTCAATCGCATTGTTGTAGGGACGATGGCACTTGTGGGCAAGCAAACCATGGCATGGAGAGGCATCAGAGAGGCATGGGCATTTTGTAAGGCCAAAGAATGCAGGTGCAGGGAATGGCGTGAGGAGCTCCAGGGCTGTGCTTTGCGTCTGCACACCCGAGGGTGTGTGCAGCGCTACGTAGATGTAGGGCATGCAAGTGACCCTGCCAACATGACTGTGATTCTCTTGCACACACGCGCGCCGCGCAGGCAGAGAAGGCGTCGTTCCTGGAGTTTGCGCCCGCCTACTTTGAGCACGCCGCCAAGAGCGCGCTCAGCGGGCAGCGCACGTGTCTGGCCAAAGTGTTGGGCATGTACCAGGTCACAGCAAAGACTCCGACAGGTGTGGATCCTGTACGCTGTATATGGACAGGTGTGGACAGGTGTGGACAGGTGTGGATCCTGTACGCTGTGTATGGACAGGTGTGGACAGGTGTGGACAGGTGTGGATCCTGTACGCTGTATATGGACAGGTGTGGACAGGTGTGGACAGGTGTGGATCCTGTACGCTGTGGACAGGTGTGGGTCCTGCACGCTGAATGGACCTTGCACGCCAAGCGCATTGAAAACCCAGTGTCGTGCCTGTCCCCTGCCACGTGCCACTGCGCGCGCAGGAATGCTGCTTGCGCCACACACATTGGGCATTGTGTGTTATTCTGGGTTGTGTGGAAGGTGGTGCATTTGGAGGGAAGGGAGTAGTTAGTGTGGCAAGCCGCCTGAGTCTTGCTACCATACTTTTAGTTGCTGGCATGACCTGCCATGCATTCTGGACTGACCTGGCCCCCTCTCTCTTTTCTCTTGGGAGTGCTTGAAGCCTACACACAGGATTGCGGTTGCAGGGATGGGCGAGAGAATTGAGCAGGGTGTTGCTTGCTGCTATGGCTCGCCTTTGAGTTGCTGTGGCTGTGCTGTTGCAGGGAGGGGCAAGGGAATCAAGCTTGCTTGATGTTGACGCTTGATGATGACGACAACAATGATGATGATGATGATGATGATGGTGGTGGTGGTGGTGGTGGTCTGGATGTCACAGCCTGCCCAGAAATCTGGCCTGACTCCCTGTACGCTGCAGCGCTGCAGCCATGTGCACTATCAAGTGCAAGAACCTCTTGTCCTGTGTCCTCAAGCGACCAGACGCAGCTCAATGCGCCACACTTGCTGAGGGCCGCGCACATCATTGGAACTGGCATGATGGCAGTGATGGTGCACAAATTTATACAGGCACAATGGTGGTGGTGGTGGTGGTAGTGGTAGTGGTGGTCAAAAGCCCATACAACCGTGTTCTAGGGGGCATTGCGCACTTGGAAAGCGTACATGGAAAAGTAGGGTAGCCATGCTCGCTTGCTGCTTTGGCTCACTATTGATTCGTAGGAGCTTTGATTTTGGCAGGCGCTTGCTTGCTGTGGACAGGTGATGCGCCGTTCACAGGTACTGTGCTGCTGACTTGCAGGTGCTTCTGGGCTGCGTTCACAAGAACTTTGCTGCTGACTTCTGGGTGCTGACATGCAGGCGCTTGCCTGCTGTTGACAGGTGCTTTGCCGTTCACAGGTACTGTGCTGCTGACTTGCAGGCGCGTCTGGGCTGGCTGCCACCAATGCCGGGAAAGATGGGGTGCTGGATCTCCTGGTCATGGAGAACTGCTTCTACGACCAACAGGTAGGTGCGCGCTTCTGCTCCTTTTTCATGGAGACTTGCTTCTATCACTGTGGGGTACATGACAACAGGCTCTGTTCCTTCCTCGTAGAGGACTGCTTCTATAACCAACAAGTAGGGCGCGCTTCTGTCCCCTCCTCGCATACCTAGGCACACTTGTTCATCTCAAAGCAGCCCCTCTCCGTGTATGGAATGAACATGCTCTCACCCAGGGTGAAGGTCCCCTTGTACGCTCTGCAGTGTTGCATCCTCCGCTGTTTTGCAGTGCAGTATCTTTTGCTGCTGTTAAAGTGCGTGGATTGCTGTGTCACACCATCTGCTGCGATGTTGTGCAGTGCAGTGGCTTTTGCTGCTGTTAAAGTGCGTGGACTGCTTTGTCACATCATCTGCTGCGATGTTGTGCAGTGTCATGTGCTTGACGGCTGTGCAGTGCGATGGCTCGCTGTGTCACATCATCTGCTGCAGCTCTTGCCTGCCTCCTCCCTGTGTCTCAACCAAAAGCCTGGCGCACCTTGCTTTCCTCTCTTGTCTTCTCTTGCAGATCTCTCGGATCTATGACCTGAAGGGGTCAGAGCGCAACCGTTTCAATGCAGATGCTGCCGCCAACCCGCACGTAAGTAGGAAGACAGAGCAATGTTAGAACGTCCACTGACTCACCCTGCTTCCAACCAGCTTCCCCGCCTTCATTGCACTTCTGGCTTCTACCGGTGAATGTTTCAGGCTGGGACAATGAGCGCATGCACACATTTATGCATGCTTGTACAAATTCTGGTTGGGACTGTGAGCATGTGCACACATTTCCGCATGCTCGCACAGATTCTGGTCAGAATTGAGACGGCTCTTCAAAGCATCAACGCTGCCCTAACCTACAACTTTGCCTCTTGTGTGTGTGTGTGTGTGTGTGTGTGTGTGTGTAGGATGCAAAGGAGGTGCACCTGGATGAAAACTTGAGGCGGGCCAACCTCTCAGCCCCCCTCATGGTTACCCCTGCCAGCCAGCGTCAGCTGGAGCTGGCTCTGTGGGCAGACACAGCCTTCCTGTCTGGCCTAGCCATCATGGACTACTCCCTGCTGGTGCGTGGCTGTGCTTTGACTTGTGGGCTTGGAGGTGGCCAAGTTGGATGTGGACAGAGGAAGGGGATGTTAGGGTTTAGTATTTTGATTGCACTAGACTACATTGCATTACATTACACAAAACTCATTTACAACCTAATGTAATCCAATGGATGTGGTCTACTTGCGTCTTTGGGGGGAGGGGAGGGGCCCTTGGTGAGGTGAAGTACAAAGCTTGATCTGCTGCTTCCAAGCAGGCACACCCACGTCCATGCTTTTGCAGTCTGATTGGATGGAACGCTCCTGTTGCTCCTGAACACATTGTCTGCATCGGTATGGAGCTTGTCTCCTCATTCTTGGGTGGCTTGACTTGTTGGGTATGGGCTCAACTCGCCTCATTGCTTGGTGCTCCTGCTGCTGCCGCAGGTTGGTGTGGACAAGGACGACCACGTCTTGGCGGTGGCTATCATTGACTTTATCCGGCAGTACACATGGGACAAACAGCTGGAGACTTGGGTCAAGGGGTCCGGCATCTTGGGCGGTGGCGGCAAGGTATGTTCCATGGGGCACGCTGGCATGGGCCGCTCAGCGCTGGCAAGCTGCGAATTGGTAGCAATCAGTAGCATGTTTTGGGCCTGCTTAGTAGCATTTTGTTTGGCAGTGCTTCTGTCTTGCCCTGCTGTTATGCAGCCCTGTAGCTTATGTTTTATGTGTGAGCCTGGGTGCATTCATTTAAGTTGCTCTGTCTCCAAAGTTTCCCACAGATCTCTCCCAAACTTTGACGTCACGCTATCGAGGTAAGTGTTGGGCTTAGATGCATTGCACCATGGTGCTGGTTTATTTGCCGGTTTGACTAAAAAGGTTTCCAACAGACTCAAATTTCAAGATTTGAGAAACTGCCGAGAAAGAAAACCCAGGAGTGATAAATGGAAAGGAAGGTGGGAGATCTTTCCCCCCTTTTGGCAGAAGGGTTTCAAGTTGGAAGAACTGCACTTTCAGATTGCACCAACATATTTGAGTTTGCCAACAGCTCTAAATTGGCGAATGACCTAACCTAGACTGCACACTGTCTCGAAGACATGCAAGGGGAATGACTTATTGCTGGAATTGCAAAACATACATTGGTTCCATGCATTGTTTCAGACCTTTAAATCAGCCCAGCAATGCTGTACCAAAAAAAATGAGGAGTTCTTGCCCCGCAAAAAATCAAGCAAATTGAGTATGCAGAGTAGTGTGAAAAGCTAAATATGATAATTCTGCATATAAAAATGTGAGGATGAGGCGTTGCAGGTGAGCCAGGGGCACTTTTTAAGCCATTTTAGGCCATTGTTTTGTGAAATGGGTACAATGCATGTTTGGCCTGATTTTGGCCCATACTTTGGCCTCCAGGTAAGTTTTGACTCAAGCCTGATCCAACTGAGTGACAAAAGAAGGGGGGTGAAAGTTGGTTCCAAAGCATGAGCATGACCGCGTCTGCCAGGCAAAATTGGTGCAAAACTGGAAAACAGGCAAGCGCAGTATATGGCCACACTCTGAGTATGAGGTCTTGTTTAATATGTACTCAACTATGCCCTGCCGAGTTTTTTGGCCCAGACATGGGTGTGCACGTTCCTGGGGCCTGGTCAGAGCTGGGTGCTGTCAAGGCTATGGACTGAATTGTCGCTGCATGCCCTCACTGTCTGACAGCAGCAGCTTTAAAAGTGACATGAACTTCATTGTATCAAGTCCTTACTCCAGGGGAGGCCCAGGCGGGCAGGACAGCCCTAGCTGTCACTTCGCAGGGAAAAGCTTGATATGTTTCAAAGGATAGAAATTTTGAAGACAGCTCACCAAACCGTGCACCCTGTGCCTCTTGCATAGATGTGAGCGTTTTCCTGCCAAATTAAATAACTGTTGAGACCTCTGCCCCAGCCCCCGGAACCCCCAGAAACTGCTCCTGGTGAAGTGCTTAACTATTGCTGCTGGTCAGGCAAGCCAGGGGGTGCCTTCTTGAGGACCCCATTTTGGCAGGGATATTGCCTGCTTTCTGGCCCCACATCCTGGGCACCCCTGGGCACAAACTGAGTATGCAGGTGGCTCAGATAAGTGAAGTTGAAGGTCCTGCACTCGAAATTGGCTAGTTTTATTGGGGCAAGAACTCTAACATGTATGGCTGGCCTGACTTAAAGCCTGTAAAAGCAACCTTGTTTCGCATGGGATGTTATGCGTGAGGAATGCTGGCACCTTGGCCCCAAGACCTCTTCCGTTTGCAAGTCTCAGACTAACAGCAAAGCCCCAGTCGCTTGCCTCCCTGTGTGATCAGAGCTCCATCACTCACCCCCTTTTTGATGCAGGAGCCCACCATCATCTCGCCTAAGCAGTACATGCGTAGGTTCCGCACAGCCATCATGTCCTACTTCACCGTGGTTCCAGGATCAGCATTTGTGAGCCCTTCATTGCCCAGTGATATGTGACAGCCTGATGATAATAGGAATACATATCTTCAACTCCATTATTGCGTGGCTCATTTCTTAATTAATTTTATTTGATGAGATAGCTCATCTATTCTTTCAATCAAACTGTACATGTATGTACATGTGTAGTCCATGCATAAAGCTTCGGATGTTATTTTATTGGCAGTGACCTTGCAGCTCATCAGTATTAACCAAATCATTTATAAGAGTTAACAGCCTGCACGCAACGTGTGCCCGAGGCACGTGCCTGTTGGTCAGGAAGCCCGCTGTTGTACAAGGAGCGTGGCAGCTTGATGTTGTAAAGACATTTGGCAGGCTTCTTGGAATTTCCCTGTACTTCTCCTCTAGGCAGGAGAAAAGCCTGGACGCATGCGCTTAAGAAATATTATCTTAAGGGACTGCTCGTGAATTGGAGGGTGCAGACCTTGCTGAGATCCGTGCTGTCCGTGGGTTTCCTTGCTCAACTGTCCCCCCTGAATAAGTGCTAGACAAGTTGACACCTGAAAGGCGCATGCCTCAAGGTTGTGAGGACACGTTGCACACGAGTCACCATTCAAAGATTGTGCCAGTGTATTTGATTCTCTCGCTGCAATTTGGTATTTGAGATCCAGTGAGATATCGCAAGAATTAGAGTAAGAAAGGAAAAGAAAACTACGTAGACAGATGAAACTTTCCCTACATCAAGTAAGGAGGAGATTAGATAAGATTACACAAGGAGACCTTCAGCCAGACTGTTCGGCTGATCAGCCTGTGGCTGGTCTTTGCCAGCCAACAGCAAATCCAAAAACTCAGAAACAAAAAAAGAAAAGGGAAGGTTTACACAGCTGTACCTGCCTGCGGGGGCAGCTTAGCTGAGGCAAAACGTGCCTGTAACCAAACCAGTCCAACTTAAAAGCAATACTAAAAGAAGAACATAGAAGAAGAGCTTGTTGTTGTGTTGCAAGAGGAAATCAAATACGTCTTGGATGCTTACTAAGCGTGCTAGTAGTTGTTGGCGCAAGAAAGGCTGTGCAAGAGAAAAATCACCAGGTAAAGTCTGAAATAGCTCGGAAGTGTTTCCACCTTAGAGCACATACCCCCTCATACATACACATGAGAAGGATGACATGAATCTCATCTTGAATTTGTCCTCATGAGCACCAATTGCACAGAGGAGAAGATCCATCCTCCCAAGACACAGTTTCCACATTTAAAGTATTAGTTCTCAACCTGAGTCGGCTGACATTTTGCATGACATGTTGGGACGAATCCAGATGCAGGTGCCAAGGTAACCGGGTTGGTTTGCGCTCATTGCGGTCAAAAGGCAGAGCAAACAGTGCCTGGTGCCACCACAGTGTGTTTCCAATGTGTTGTTTGTTTCTCGCTGGTCAACTCCCTCAACACCTCTCCACACGCTGCACAATCTGTGCCTCAAATCATCAGTGAAATCCTGCATGGAAGTAAGTTTTCCCTGCTTCATTGCCGCAACAAAAGACTCACAGCCCCGCAATCCTTGAAAGCAATCCAAGATCTAAGCAATCCAACACTAAGACACCCGTGAGTGCAGTTGCAGGTCAGCATCCAAAACTGTCCTTAGTTCCTCACTATTAGAATTGAGTAAGCCATCAAGGCACATACAACGATTGTACATCTTGACTGCGGTCCGTGTGACATACACCAATAGAACAAGGGGTTGCAAGGGGAATAAGGCCTCAGTCAAGGCGTTTGACTGCCAGCCTGTTCATAAATACACATGAGGTCATGTAGAAAAAAAGGAAGTTTGTTGTTATCCTGGTTTAGAAAAATATTGATATCCTGGGAATCCACATGGTGAATGGTACCTAGACAGGGCATCCTGTGGGAAACGTGGAGATGTAGAAAAGAGAAGTTGTGCTCAAAAAGTGAGGCATACTTTTTACGGAGAGGGCAGACCTGGAGATTGGAACGTCTGAACAGCACATTTTTTCATCTTGTATCGTACAACATGATGTCATCAGAGTCACAGATATCACAGACCGGAGAAGTATTATTGGACCATATGTCCTGTTCAATTTGAAGAGTATGTACCTGCAGCCTGAATTTGGTAGTGTTGCGAAGAACGTGATGGGGAAGATCCAAGTACATGTGTGCAGGCATTGTATAAGGAGGGTGAATGGCATGTGCATCTCTGATAGGAAGTGCGCACCATTGATGATATGTCAGTCGTTTACTGTTGTTTACTCTGGGGTCAGAAGTTGTGAGTTGGTTCCAGTTGCCAAGGTATCTAGTTCTTAGGTCCACCACAAATTAATTGAGGTTCACTGGATCACAAGCCAAAATTTGACGTCTCATCATATCCGAGTGTGCCAGACCATCTAGCGCAGACGAGAGGTGTGATGTCCAACAAGAGTATGTCCATGTTAACCAAGCCTGCTTTACAAGGGCTTTTGTTAAGAGCCTTTATAATCATTCTTCCAGCAGCATTGTGGCGCCCAGTTTTCGTGTTAGAGATGATATGATTTTGGCAGCCTGAGAGTGCATGGAGCGCTAATTGATGACACTCTAGGAGAGGGCATAACAGGTTAGTGGATATTTTAAAGCGGACCGCATGCTTGTGGTTATAGAGGGTGCCTATGTGGTTTTGTCCTTAAGATGGCCAGCTTTGTAGGTGAGGATATGCAGGTCATGTTTCTAATTGCATTACTGATTTGTGTGAAAAAAGAAATACCTACGCTTGCCGTTCGGCCGCGTGCATTAAGGAAAAAGCCTCCCAATGACTCCCACCGATAGAGGGATTTGTGTGTATGTGAGACTCGGAAGCATTTTTAAGATTAAGAGGATAAATGAGTTTGGGAGCGGGTGCAGGAGCTGTGGATGTGACCGTATCATGCTCCCTTTTCCTCTTTGGCTAACCAGAAGATTTGTGATAATGGATTTCCGCTGGGACCTGCGCTTGGGATTCCAGTACCCACCACGCTACTGTTGTTTTGGTTTGCCTGATCTGCTCGCTGTTGAAGATCTGGGTTTACTCCAGTTTTCAGCTATCATCTTGTCCCCTTCTCTTTGCTGTCTTCTTTCTCTGCCTGCCGTGATCCTTTTAGCCAGGACTTCGTGGCGTGGTGGTCATACGATCTTTGAACCTTTGTGGCTCCTTTTCCTTAATTTATGTGGAGAGTGTTCACTGCTACATGGTTTTAAAAAGGTACAGCTATTTAACCCTTTCCTATGTAGTACTTCTTTTCTCGTCTTGCACCTTATCTTCCACATGGCGTTATATGCGAAATGATATCAAGGGAGAAAAAGGTGTACCATACATATGACAATCTTCCTTACATACAATCTCGGCAGAACATGGCGTACACTAGAACAAATTAGCCAAGTATCATCATTGGATGGCTCTTCCTTTGAGACCCTTGTCTGTTCATGGCGCAGCCCTTTCTGTTCTGAGGTATTTGCAAATTGCAATTGCATCTTGATTTAGGCAAGCACATGCTGAGAAACATAGCACGCTTTCATTTACATACGCACACCCTAAGAGTTGAGACATAACTTTGGCAGGGGCACACATCTGCATGTAATAGGTGTGACCAAGGAGGACTCCACGATGAAAAAGCATGCCATGTTTCTTTGTACTTGCGATCCTGTTTGTTCTCTTCAAATAACTTTTGCACAGTTATTTTCTGACTTCCCCTCTCTTGGAATCTTTTTGGACGAATCTGGCGCTTTTTACTATCCTCAAGTTAGCTCTGAGGATGTTCCTAATTTCTTGCAGAAGCACACTAATGAGACATATCGTTTTGTTTCCTAACTCATGGATGTTTTTTGTGCGGTTGGAACAGTTGAGCAGACCGAGCAGCCAAACTACCTAACTGAAGTCAAACCCCATTGTAACCAATCTCGGCAGGAATCCGGCCTTAACTGAGACTTACACACTTACAAGCTGCATTCCAGCAGTGTAATAAGGCAAGTCCGAAATATGCGGTCATGCTCAAGCAGCCTCTATTTGAATTATGACATGGCATCAGCCGCTTTGCACGGCTGGTCCTCTAGCCATGACATGGGGAATAAAGGAGAGAGAAGGGGTTCAGCTCAATCAGTTGCCTGTGGGTTACGCTTCCTCAGGTGGATCTCGTCAATGGCATCCAGAGTCTCCTTGTCCAGCTCAACCTCAAATGCAGCAATGTTCTCCTTAAGCTGCAGGCAAGGCGTTCAAAAAGTGAAGTCTTTTGTATAATAGGGACTTGTTACTGAAGGGGTAGGTCATTAAGTTCCCTCACATTCTTCACATCTCTTTTCCTAGGATCTGATAGGTTGTGACAACTGAGACGCCCTGCAGTTAAAACGCTCACAGCAGGCAGCACACAGAGGGAGTCTTTGAGAATACGATCGGACAATTTTTTGAAGCAGGGCAAGCGAAACGCAAAACAAGCAAGCTTGCTAATAAGCTGTTGTCAACAGATTACCTCTGGACCGCCAGTGCCTGCGTAGTCAGTCGACGTTCCATACCTAAAAAAAGCATAAGACAGGGTGCGCACACACGCAAACTCACACACATACACACCTGCTCCAAGGAGGTGGCGCCAATGATGACAGACCCCATGTACCAGCGACTGGCAGCCCACGCTTGTGCCAAGGTTGCCAGGCTCATGCCCTTCTTATGAGCCAAGGCTGCATGCGAGACCAACGAGGCAAACATGGTTAGGGCATGCATCAATGCCACATAACAAGCTCGGCTTCTGCCTTGCAAAATGCCCCGCCGAGTTGCATCATCTGGTGAGGAATCAGTGCAACAGGTGAGAAGTGGATGCGATCAGATTTGCCTGTCCAGTTGTTTGACTGTTGCCAGCCCAGGAGTTCAAAACTGTGTTATGGCAAGAGGAGAAGCAAGCAAGGAGATGCACCAGAGGGCCTTAACTTGGCCATTTTGGGGAAATCTTTCCCAGGAAACTTTGTTGAGCCTCCCAGGCCCTGCCTTTCCCACAACCTTACATGCAGTCCTTTTCTCCGATTATGAAGGCACAACTCCAAATAGAAAACCTTTCAGGGTCATTGGTGGTCTGGCCGGGTCAGGGCGGGCGAGAACATCTGGGGGGTAGGTGGACCTCTGAACCCTCAACACCTATTCACTCAGGGAGCACTTCCTGGGAGCATTTTTTTACATATTTTCTACCACGGTTGGGCTTAAATTCAAAAACTGGGTTTGGGTCATATTTTTGAGGTCTGCCCCTGAATTCCAGCCCAACTCTGACCAAGCCTAGATCAGGCCCCGACTCTGGTACTGACATGGAAGCAGTGCTAATGAAATTTTCAATGCACCATTCTTCATCCAGGTACCAGAGTTGAGCGCAAAGTTATGGCAGTTCAAAGTTGTACACATGAGTTTGGACCCTCTGGAGATGCACCAGCGCCCAGGCACACCTCACTGCTCCAACCGTTCCTGTTAGAAAATATTCATTGTGGCAGCCATGGAATTGTGAATGCCCAATGACTTCCAGTGCTATGGCCAAGGGACAAAGGCTAAACAGTTCAGAGTCAAGGGAGTGTTACCCACCTGCGTAATCCTTGGCAGCATCCAGGAGGCGTGGGTTGAAGTAGCGGGACTGGAAGGTGGGGAAGAGCTTGTGCCTGGAGCCAGCAGGGGCGCCCTCGTAACCAGCAGGGGTGAGGTACTGCAAACATGGATAAGCATAGGAAGTGTGGAGTACATGGATGGCGGTTTCCAAGGGGTGCTATCCCTGTAAGCTGCAGGGGATGACTGTGCGAGCAGTGGTGAGGCCCCAGCTAACTTGCTATCTGGAAATCCTTTCCTTAATGGCGCAGCTAGACCTGGCGTGTGTAGTCCTTTCTCTTCCTTTCTGTGCATGCTCCACAGGCATGAGTAGCTGACAGGCATGGTGTTCCATACCCATGCATTAGTGCACTGCATGCTGTGTTAGAACATTCGGACCTCGATCACAGGCGTCATTCAGCAATTGAAAAATGAAGTAGAAAAGAGGATCTTGAACATATAGTGCCGTTTGGAATGAAAGCTAATTTGCAGGCCTTTCTTATCTGCTATTGTTGCTGATTCTGGGTGCATCTTGTTCACCCTACTACTTGCTCCAGATCTGCCTGGAGGACTGCTGAGCAATCTGCTTCCATTAAGGGAAGGCACATACATCAGGTCCTGGATGCGTGGCCGACAGCCCGCCATGTAGTTGAGATAGGCGGGCTGTCAGACAAGTGTGGGTGCATTTCTTTTCTCCTCCAGCTGGTGTTACTCAGTCACTGATGGCGTCAGTGCTGGCTGTGGAGCTCTCTCTACCATGCGAGCCGGTTGATTCCCAGTGCGTTACACCGTGTTTCACGCCCTCGAATGATTGTGCCAGGCTTCGGAGCTTACACCTCCATATCAAAAACGCAGAGGACGCCAGCAAATGCCGGGCATGAATAACAGGCCAACACCGTGGCCTCCTCCGAGCTCATCACTAACAACCATATTTTCTTATCTAGCAATCATGCGTTTTCACTGATGGCTTTTCCCTTTTGAACAAAGTACCTGTCCACATGCCTTTTCAGCAAGGGCGGCACCACCAGCCAAGGTCCCTTAGTACAATAGGCTGCCTTGTCAACCTTGTGCCTGTTGACATGCGCACCTTGTCGGTGAGGGCACCGCCAGCCAAGGCCCCATAGCACAGCAGGCTGACATTGTAGTGGGAGGGCGCGCAGGCTTCAGCAAGCTCCTCCTCAAAGTGGCGGTAGCCCAAGCTGAAGTCGTTTTGGATGGAGATGGGCTCCGGGACACCCAGCTTCCGGGCAGTCTCGACCATACGGCACACACCTGCAGCACAATGGTGGGGGACGCAGCAGTTTCCACAAGGATGCATGTACACTGCACGAGATTGGCTGACTCTGTGTCCAGGCAGACCACCTTGGACACCCCAGATTGGGAACTCTCCAGCTCCACCTCAGGGTTTCAATGCGACCGTTTTTGAGGGGTGCATGGAAAAAACTTGTCTGAGGTTCGGGTAAGCTTCTACCAGACAGCGCTTAACCATGGAGGTGAACCATGGTTCAAGCAAAGTAAACGCTGCTGTCAAAGGAAATTATATCAAACTAAAAGACTACAAAGTGCAGCCGCATAACATTTTCCATACAGAAGGCAAGGTATTTGCACCCTGCCAAATGTGTTTTAAATCAAGGTTTGTTATGCGTGGAAAAGTTGGAGTAGAAAGTGCTCAAGGCTGTGCAGAAATACAAATCGGCTCAATCCAGTTCCTTGGACTGTGCTGGAGAGAACAAGGTATTTCATGTAGCAGATGCTCATGCCACTATTTTCACAGTGGCGAAGGGGAGCAATGCGCAAGAAAAGCACCTCAAATCGAGCTGCACCATGACAATTGCGGCTGTATTTATGTATGATGATGCTGTGATTGTGTTACAGGTCAAAGGGCAGGCATGTTGCTGATCTTCAAATTTTGCAAACATCACAAACACCCATCCAAAAATCATTCCCACTATTTAAGGGGCTCATTCCTTCTGTCTTTTTCATCCCTTCACCATGGCTGCATTCCCTTTTTTCTTTTCCTCTTCTGTTACCTGCTGGAGAAACCCTTGCAAACATACCAGTAGATCTGCCTTTTTGTGTGTGTTTTCATGCCTGACTCTCTCAGACTCCTGCCACACGACGCGAGTAGGGGTGCTCCTCGCATGCACGCTTTTTTGCTTTCCTTGGAAAAACTTGATGAATGTTGGGTTTTTTATGTGCATAAACGTCAGTGCTTCCTCAAACAATACAGTTTTTAAAATCTGCGCTTTGTCTTCTTTGTCATCAGCACAGCCTGCTGGAGGCCTGCAGCCTCCTAGCTTTTAAAGGCATGTGTGATTGTGTGTCCTATGTCATGGCAGCAGCGATTTTGTCCATGCACTCGGTGCAACTGCATTGCAGGCAGCTGCATTTAGATACATTCCAACAAGTGTCTTGCATTGCAAAGTGACCTGAAACGCGCTTGTGCTCAGGCAGCTGTCCCAAAGGCCTATGTTAGTAGATGCCTGTCCTGCGTACTGAAGGGCCATAGTGGTTGTTGCCAAAGTGTGCCTGCCTTGGTCTGCTTGTTCTTCTGCCTCAGCATTTCACTTCTGTGCTTTACCTGTCGACAGTGCATATGTGGAGCCAGGGAATTTGTAGAGAATTTCAGACTTTGAGGGTGCTCAGAGGGCCATCTGAGGCCCTGGTAGAGGCCCTCGGCAAGACAATTGCTGCGAAGGTCCCTTCCACACAGAGGTCCCCACATTTCCCACAGTGAAGTGAATTTATGTCGTTGTGAGGAGTCAGAAAACCATGGTTTCATGTCAAATGACAAGGTACGTCGAGTTCAAGGAAGCACTGATTAATGTTGACCATCTGTAGGGACACGGAAGCTTGGAACAGGAAGGGAACATAAATCATCGATAAATGTCGACATTCCTTGTGGTGACCCTCTGCGCACATGCATGTGTGTGTATGTGTGTATGTGTGGTGTGGGGGGGGAGGGAATGGGATGAATGCATGCAAGAACACCTGTTCATCTGAAATGGAAGAGACCACATCCTTACCTTCTGCGCACACGTGAGACTCTCCTCACAGGTTTGCTTATTCTGTCGTTTATTCTGTCAATCTGTTCATTTTTGCTCTTATTGATGACCTTGCATGGTTCCCTGCCTCTTATCACAAGCTTACCATATGCGGTCTCGTTACTCAGGCCCCAGTGCTTGATCTTGCCCTCCTGCACACAAACACACACACACAGTGATGGACAGGCAGCAACGATGTCCCAGTAACACCAGCCGAAGAAACAGGCATGCTGCGCCAAAGAGCAAAAGCTGCGTCGCGTCAGCGAGCAGTCGTCATTCATTCTCGGAATCACCCACACATGTTCCAGCAGGCGCCCCAAACAACCCATGCATGTTGCAGCAGGTATCATTGGTCATGGGGCATGTCAGTCACCTTGATGAGCTCGCCCATGGCAGACACAGTTTCCTCAATGTCAGGAGGAGTGAACTCCCCCTTGTACTCATTCTCCTGTGGGGGAACAGGGATGTGTGCAGCATGCAGGAGCCGTGAATTGGGGAGGGAAGAGACGCACGGTGCCAACAGTGTGGCACCTGAAAGGGATGTGTGCAGCATGCAGGTGCCATGATTTTGGAGGGACGACGCACAGAGCCAACAGTGTGGCACCTGAAAGGGATGTGCACAGCATGGCAGGTGCCATGATTTGGAGGGACGACGCACAGAGCCAACAGTGTGGCACCTAAAAGGCCCTGCTGCTGACAGACAGCTTCAGCCTCAACCACGCATGCACGCGCGCATGCACAACAGACATGCCTACATGACCACACCTGAGAGAGCCGCGTGTTCTAGGTGCAACTCCAGCTTCTCACTGGCTGACCCACAAATATACCTGTCCCAAAATGCCTCGCTTTACGTAGCTTGCCCACCACAGATTGCGTGAGTTCATGAAGCGTGCCGCGTTTCTTTGGGCGTCTCACATGCAATTACTTGCAGGGGCCACGCATGAGCATGCCAGCAGACACACATGTCCTCATGTCCAATGGGGCATGAGGATGCTGCCTGCTCCCAATGGATCACACTTAGCCTATGAGAGCACTCCACCATGGCCCTCATCAAACAAGCAAACCTCACCAGTCTCTGCCATAAGCACGCCCAGGTGCAGCCACTGCTGAGCCCCCACTTACCGGGCGGTACTGCCTCTGCCCCCACAAAGGTGCATAGCGGTCAGGCCAGTGCAGCTGGTACCTGGACGGTGATGCCACGGGGCAGGACACACACACAAGGTGATGGTGGAACATTGCAAGCCAGGACAGGACATGCGCAAGGCGATGGTGGAACATTGCAAGCCAGGATACGCGCGAGGTGATGGTGGAACATTGCAAGCCTGGGCAGGACACGCGCAAGGCGATGGTGGAACATTGCAAGCCAGGATACGCGCGGGGTGATGGTGGAACATTGCAAGCCTGGGCAGGACACGCGCGAGGTGATGGTGGAACATTGCAAGCCAGGATACGCGTGAGGTGATGGTGGAACATTGCAAGCCAGGGCAGGACACGCGCAAGGTGATGGTGGGACATTGCTAGTTAGGGTGAGGCATCGTGTGCCCGGGCGTGACACATGCAAGATGAGGGTGGAACGTGGCAAGCCAGGGTGGGGCATTGCTTGCATGCCTGGGCATGATGCACGCAAGATGAGGGTGGGTGGAGGAATGGCCTCAGGATGTTGCTCACTGACAGCAGTAGTAACCTCCAGGAAGGGAGGCACATGCCCAGGCACAAGTCCGCCACCGTGCGCACATGCTCAGGATTGTTTGGGTCAGCATGGCGCTTGCCCTTGTGGAACGGCCTGCCTTGCTGTTTCTCAGCTGCCTTCCCCTGGCAGGGAAGTGCAAACGTTTATGATGAATTGCACAGATCACAGGCGCGCCTGCATTCCCCACCTTCCCATCCCCCAGCAAACACACCTGCTCATACAGCACTGGAGCCAGCACACCATGTATGAAATGCGCGTTCAAAGGAGTAAGAATTTTTGGCAGGCGTGCAGAGCTAAGCCTACACTCACAAGTCAAGGTAGTCAGTCTGCAAGCGGCGCAAGCTTGCCTCAATAGCTGCTCGAATGTTGGGCCTGTCCATGCGCGTGCGAGGGCTTGGGGCAAAAGGATCGCCAGTCCTGAGTGCATGCAAGTTTTGTGTGTGGATCTGATAAATCACTGCTGTGTAGCCCTCCAACTGAACATGCCACACTCCTATTTCTGGCCAATTTCTTGTCAATGCAATGGTGCATCAGATGCTGGTATGATACTGGCTGTAGTGTGTCCACGACAAAACAACAGCAGCTACAGCAACAAATAGCGGCATGAGCATTGTAAGCATTGTAAGTGATGAAATCTACAAGCTCCGGAAGTAAAAACATTTGCACCCCTGTGCATGAAAGGATAGCAGAGGTTTACTAAAAGCGCGCAAGTTCAATGTCAACAAACCATCATAAGGGCTCCTCAAGGATGCGTCCCAGTGTGGTCTGTGGTCAGATGCTGGATACATTTCTGGAATGCAAGGCTGAGGGCTTGACATGGCCTACCTATTTGCAGCGATAAAGGCTCGGTCAGCTGGTGCCTGCCCAGCAACCTTGGAGGCCAGAATGATCTGTGCACAAGCAGGCAAGGTACCAGCATGTGGATCAGATGCACCACCTGTGGCCCCTTTCCTTTCCTCCCCTTCTGAGGTGGAAAAATCGACCCGGCTCTTGCCAGCTTTGTTGAGCCTCGAGCATCAGCATGAACAATGTCAAGATGTTTGGGGCAGAGCAGAGCCGACAAGTGCAGCAGATGATCACAGGCGCCCTGTGTGGAATAAGCAGAGTTTCCACGAGAGCAACAAAAAGAACAGGTTTGATGTTAGGAAGCGACAGGGAATCTCATTGAACCCAAGGTCTGCGCCAGTCGGCAGGTCCACAACACAGAGGCGGCGCACAAGATAGAAGCTAGGAAGCACTGAATGAACATCCACCCCACCTCACCTTATCCCTGCAGCCTCGGGCCTTCATCCAGTTGCCAATGTACACTTCTGTACGGCCAATTGTTTCTGGCCGAGGTGGCACTGGATACCTGCAGAGTTTAAAGCAAAGAAAGCAGGACACAACCGGCATCAGGAAAGTGCGCACCCATTATGAGGCTTGTCAACCTGCATCCACAGCACAGCCCACTGATGGTAGATGATGCATCAGGCAAGTGTGCATGAGGTTTTAACATCTTGCATCCACAGCACAGCCCACTGATGATAGATGATGCATCAGGCAAGTGCGCACCCATTATGAGGCTTCAACATCTTGCACCTGCAGTATGACCAACCGTTGGTAGATGATGCAAGAAGAAAAATGCACGATGCCAATGGGGTTGTGACTGTCAAAAGAATCAAGCACACAAGCCTCCAAGAGAATATTCTTGGTGTGCGCACCCCAGATTTAGGGTTTAGGATTATGAAATACATAACTTCAATATATAACTTCACTCAATTCTTTGCGCGCTGTGGGAAAAGCCAGGAACCCTATTAATTTTAGAAGCAAAGCACAGCGACAGGCTTCGCATAGAATACACGAGATTGTAATTGGAAGATTCGACCTTTCCCAGGCTTGTTTACTGATTTTTCTCATCATGGGACTCTAAATCCCAGAGCCTGAGATGGTGCAAGCCACATTAAAAAAATGTGACCGACCTCATGTGAGCAAGAGGGTGAAACACGCAAACAATAGGACTTACCCCGCAAGGCAAACCCCCCAGGATGTCGCCTCTCACAGGGGAATGCACCATAATTCTAAACAAGCCCTCTGCAACCTCACAATCCCCGCAGCGATTGCAATGCTTGACCCCTTTCGCACTCATATACTTGTACTTTTATAACAGCTATTGATAATCAATAGATTACAAGTGCAGCCTGGCTGTGAATGGGTGCAAGGAGAGTGGCTCGGAATCAAAGTTGAAAAAATGACATCCAACCATCTGAAATATCCACTTGCTCAATTGGCTGGCCAACCCCCTTTCTCCTGACAAGTCACTAGACTTGAGCACTCCATTTACGCCTAGGCCATACAGCTATCCACTAGGCAAAAGCAGCCTCTGTAGCATTGGTCCTTAGGGAGTACCAGCTAAACATCTAAAAATTCAGCCTCTGACCTAAAGGAGGAAGGACCCCTGCTCTCTTCAAGTCTGACGAGACCTCATGAAAGCAAGGCTCACCTCACCCGCTCAAAACATTTCTCTATAAATTGCTGCAACAATAACGTCTAGAAATGATATTCAGGCTAGGACAGGGTTTAGGGTTAAGGGATCATGCTAGGACACCTGGACGGCAGAAACTCGGGAACTCCAAAACTCCCTTTAATTTTGTAATGTCTTTTTAGTAATTGGTGCAGCAGCATTCAAGCATAATCAATCATCAAACTTTGCCGGATGCGAGTTATAACTTGAATGACACTAAGTGCACTCAGCAGGGCCAATAAAAGCATGCATGATCCCAAATTGCAAGTTGTGATGTCCCAAACTGGTGTGTGTGTGTGTGTGTGTCCACACATGTGTGTATGAGCACCCATGCCCACAGGGTCATCATCAGGGTCATCATGAGGATGATGCTGTCCCACGCGGATGATGCTCAACCCACATGAGAGCTTAAAAGCTCACTCGCATACTCACAATTCTGCTGTGTCAATGAAGTTCAGGCCCTTGGACAAGAAGTAGTCCATCTGTGCCCAGGCTTCCTCCTCCGTGTTTTGCTCGCCCTGCAGCATCACCGCATTGCAGCATCACCACGATACAAGTGTTACGCGTGCCTAAAACCATGAGTAATTTTTATGCCCCGCTGCAAATTAGCATGCTTGCATCAATTCTGGTGGCTGAGACGCAACAGCAGCATCCGCGCTGGCCACCGCTTGCCACGGTGCAGCCAACGGAAGCAAATTTGCACCTCCACTCCAAACACGTACCCAGGTCCTGCATGAAAAGTAGCGGGGGGGGCGATTGGGTGATCATGAGGGCGACACTCTTGCCGTGTGCTGCATCGGGGAGCACTTGCTTGCAATCCTACAGCTCCTGACACGAAACATTTTTCACAGGGTTCGACGGAAGCTAAACGACAAGCAACAAAAGGGTTGAGGGGCGACTCACATTGTGCCCAAGCAGACCTTCGACACCTCCAGGTCGGAATTTCCCAGCTTGACTTTGGGAATGGGCGCCATGATGAAGCTGCTTCTACCAGGCACACAGTTTACAGTGCGCGTATTTAATTGAGTCCTTCTCAGCAACATTCCAGCTTTTACATAACTAACCAACTGTAGAAGTCAAAGCGGTGATTCAAGGAGCAAATAACAATGAACACCCTGTCAGAAATTTTGCTGCAATTGCTTTAATCCTCCTGCAGCATGGAGAGTTGAGCGTCGCATCCTAAAGAACTATGTTTAGAGGCGTGTCACGGCGGCATCCCAATGCGACAAGTTCCGCAGTATTAGAAGAGGAAGAGGCAGCAGATGCTCACGCCACAATTTCTGCTGAGGAAGAAGGAGGGCGCGAGATTGCTGCCCAGAATGAGCAGCACCACCAAGTACGTTCGCGGTTGTGTTCGCAAGCAAACACCTCTGGATGATGCCTGTGAATGCAGCGGTATTAGTCGCTGTGCGGTCTGCCTCCTCCTCTTTTGTCACTGCAGGGCGAGGTGCAGCGACCTGAGACATACCACGCACATCAAGTTGTGCGGGAGCTATACACCCGCTACCTCAAGCAGCAGGAGCGTTACCGTGGATACCGCAACCTGTTTGTGTTCCTGGGCTTCATGGCGCTCTTTATGGCCATCCTCTTCACACAGCGCCAGGCCAACGCGTCCTTCCAAGTCCACAGGACCCTGAGTGACGTCCTCGTGCCCGAGGACGATGTCATGGGCAACGTTAACCAGCTACATAGATGGTTGCGGGGAGTGTTTCAGGTAAGGGGTTGAGGGGGAGCAGCAGCGTGCTTGCACAGGTGCAAGCATTAGATGCAAGCACCACTTGCCCTGCGACTCCAGGAGCACCACTCCACAATTGCTACACCCACTTTTCAATTGAACAGAATGTTTGGGTGGATCCCCCGTGCGGAGACGGCGTGTGCGACGATCCTTACGAGTTTCCAGAGTACAGCAGGTTTGGGTGCAGGGCTGACTGTGGCCTGCTGAAGGAAATCCAGAACCTCACCCAAGTGCGCATCTCCATCCAGCACGACTTCTCTCACCCGTCTAGCTCCATTCCTGCAGCGGTGAGTGGGGGGTTGGGGTGGAGGAAGCCCTGCGTCTGAAGCATGTGCTTCAGAAGGTTGGGGGGGAATGCCAGTACGGGAAGGGATAGTCATGAGGAGGCATGGTCATGGGTCCAAGGGTGTGCATGCTTGCAGAGACCTAATCTGGGCGACAGGAAAACCAATTGAGCATGCATTTCAGTGGCCGAACCTTCTCGGTTTCTCAAGGGTTCACCACATGGGTTGGGATTTGGCAAGGAGGAAGCCATGCCTCGCAAGGGTTCCTTGCAGGCTGGGGCGGACGTAAGCAGGAATGATGGTGTTGGTGGTGGTGTGTGTGTGTGTGTGTGTGTGTGTGAGCGTGTGAGCGTGTGAGCGTGTGTGAAAATTGCACCGGTGGAAGTGATACAGTGCAAACAAAGAAAGTTCAGGTGGGGGCCAGGCTGTGGCTGACATGTGTCCCTGGCTGACACGTCTCCCTAGGGAGAGCTACAGGCTTTTTTTTTTGAACACTTGTCCATCCTTGAACAAGTTAAGCAGCCCTCTCCTCTCTCTTGTAGCCTATTAGCCCGTCACCTTCACTTGTAGACCCATTTCATGGTTGCGTGGAAGACCACTCAACTTCCATGGCCTGTGCATGCTTCATGTATGTGCACAGGAACTGATGCAACAGACATCTTGGAACCTGTGCCCCACTGTGGGCACAGATGTGGCCTTTTCCCGAGGCTGCTATTATGCCCAAGATAAGACATTCAACAGCCTGTCAGGCACTTTCTCTGAGGTCTTGGATGATGTGCCGGATGGCTCCTGGAACCTGATTATGCGCCGCGACATTTTCCGGAAGACAAGCGGCAGTATCATGGATTACAGCAAGGTGAGGCTGGTGGTTAGGGCAAGGAAAGAGAGGCTTGACTGCAAGCCACAGATTGGGTACTTGTTGGCTGAACTTAGTGGAGGAGGTGAGAAAGGTCTGTTGGCGCTGATCAATGATGTAAGATGGCAAAAAAGCCTACTTGCGTGCATGTCCTGGAGCTTTGGTAGCCTCATCATGCAGATCCCCTGCGCGCGATCTCTAGGGGTTATCACAACCTTGCACCTCTTGTTTCATGCCTGCTGCAGGTCCTGTCAGTGTCGTATTACTACCGAGTGTACGTAGCAGCAGTGACAGCGATGGCAGAACAGAATACTGAGATTTTGATGCTGGAGGCTGCTAGGGACTTCATTGGAAACCCTAATGAAAACAGCAACAGCAACCGCCGCAGCATGCTCAGCTCCCACATGGCAGAGGATTACACTCCCGAGTTTTTCCCTTGGCTGAAGGAGGAGATTTCGAACGCGGAGGAGTTTGGTGGTGGATTGTTGGCAGACAAGGCTGATTTCTACCTGCAGTCTTTTGTGAACGCAACCTGCGGCTGCTGGGACGTGAGGGTGGCTGAGGATAGTGACAAAACTTTTGGCGATGCAGACAGTGTCAACAACACCGCTGCTCTGCCACTGCTCCTTGAGCCCTTTGCCTTGGGCTACAATCCTATCGCCACCAAGGAGGAACTCAACAACAGGATCTGTACGCCTGCGGGCGTGGACGCTGATACTGTGCGATTGTACGAGCCCGTGGATGGACCTTGGGAGAAGCAGGATGATGACAAATGGGCGCCAGCAGGGGTGAGGCACAGCAAGCTTGCAGGTTGAGAATACTGCTGCGCAGCAACGCATGCAAACAGAAAGCTGTTGAGGCTTGATGATGGAGCCACCTGTACACATGACCTGTTGCAGGAATGCTCCCAAATGCTCAGTGTGTATACCTGGACCAAATGCTCAGTGTGTGCATCTGTAGATGTAAACTATTTGTAGCTCTCTGTGTTGAAATCAGTGTCCATGTGTCCTTTGTTTAAACTGCATGTTTTGTTAAAACTGCATACCTGCAGAATCCGAACTTGAATGTTCTTGAGGAGGTCAGCGAGCCCAACAAGACCAGGGTCTGCCAGGCTATGTATGACTTTGGCCTTCGCATGCGTGAGAAGCACACCGATGTTGTCAGGAAGATTCTGGTGGATCAGCGTTTGGGTGATCAGCGCACGCGAGGTATGCATGTGTGTGCGTGTGTGCGTGCGCATGCCTGTTTGTGTGTGTGTGTGTGTATGCGCATGCCTGTGTGTATGTGTGTGTGCGCATGCTTGTGTGTATGTGTGTTTCACAGATTGATTGTTAAGACTGCTGCAAAAGCCATCTGAATTGGAGCCGTAGCATTGGAAATACTCCTGCTGTTTGCAATGCTGCTTTTAGCAGTTGCTGTGCCGTGGCCAGTGCTCAGAAAATCCTAAGGCCTGTTGCCTCCTCATTCCTCGCAGGCAAGATCGCTGCCCGCGTGGGGCTGCGTGATTCCCTGCGCTCCAGCATTGAGACCAACCAGCGCGAGCTCTTTGAGCCCATCTTCATATCCCCCACAGGCAGCTTTGTGTTTGGCAATGATGAGACCGGCAACCCTTACATGCCGAGAGCACGTCTCAGCCTTCTCCAGACACAGTTCGTTCGAGGCGAGTATAATGTCACGCCGCCAGTCAGCCTGCAGCTCACCCGCAGGGCCATTTATGAGGAACAGCCCCTGGCCACCATCCCTCAGATGTACGAGCGCGCGACCGCGCGCATTGCCGAAGTGAAACAGATACAGGAGCAGCTCCTCAACATCCCTGTCCCTCCTGATGCTTCCACATCCTACCCCAAGAACATCAAGGTGACTTGTGCTTGGACTCTCTTCTATGTTTCTGAACTATGCAGTGAAGCGGACATCATTGGCCCAGCTGATTGCTGTAGATGTATCTAGGAGCAGCAAACCGTGTTAGTTGTATGATTGCAGCACTTGTAATCAATGGTATGCAAAGCACACTTCATTGAAGCGTTATCATGGATGATGGCATAACAGGTGAGTTGTTCGTTTGCAGGATTCGTACGCATAAAGGTCCATGTTTGGTGCATATCCAGAGCTAAATTCCATTGTGTGCCATGTAGCATGAAAACACGATCATGTAGAAACGCCATATTCATTTGTTGAAATCAGGAAGAGCTTCAAGTGGCCTGTCGGTGTGTGTATGTGTGTGTGATACACAAGTTTATTGGACAGATGGTAAGATAAGGAAATGTAGCAGTGTTGACACGTGCATGAAATGCCTCACTTTTTGGTAGCTTGTATGTTTGAGCACATCCACAAGCCTGAGTCCTTTGTCATGGTGCCCTTTTTCAGGCTTTCCCGCTCAGCAACCCCATGTATGTTCACTCTTGTTTCACAGGTGCGAGATGTTATCCAGGGCTTTGCAGCAGCTCTGAACCTGGACATCAACGGAGTTGAGTGCGAGAAGCGGACTGAAGATGCGGAGTTCAAACCCTGCATGGTCCTGGATTTGGTGAGCTAGTTGTGTGGTCTATGCGCTTGAGCGGTTTGCCTAACTGTTTATCTTAATGTGAAATGTTTTATGCAGCAGCATGAATTGGCGTGACGCATGGTTTGTGGATATTCTTGATTGAATGCTGTATGATCAGTAGACCTCTTTGACAGAATGCCGTGGATCTCTTTGATTGAATGCTGTATGATCAGTAGACCTCCTTGACAGAATGCTGTGGATCTCTTTGATTGAATGCCGTATGATTTGTAAATTTTTTGGTAGAGTGCTGCATAATTTGTGAGTTTCCTTCATGGAATCCTGCATGTCCAGTGAACTCCCTTGATGGATTGCCGCATGATTAGTGAACTTCCTTACCAGCTGAAGCTGGAGGCTGATTTACATTTTTGTTGTCACCTCGCCTTCTCTGCCTGCCCATCTCAGGGTGAGGGCTACGGCACTGTGGTCATCTCGAACAACACCGTACCCAATGCCGACCACCCAGCCTTTGCAACCGTTGGGACCCGCGAGTCTGATGTGACTGAGACTGATGAGGCTGCTGTGGCGCTCAACACGCTCTCTGTGCAAGGCAAGAGTGGACTGGCCGTGCAACTCAGCACCTTTGACGAGAATGATGGTGTGCAGAAGCTGGACGTGGCGGCCAACTTCTATGACACCAAGTCATCCCACGTTCAGGAGCAGGGCATCCGCACCGCTTACGTCATGGAGCGATGGGATGGCGGCAAGGATGCATACCTGCGCCTTCGCCTGGAGCCAGACAGCATGCACCCTAATGGCCGAGGGCCGCAGTACAAGGGCACCTGCCAGGTGCACCGCAACCTGACGTGCGAGAACCTCGCGCCACAGCAGGAAGCTGAGTTCATGAAGCCCTTCAACTGCACGGACAGTGATGGCTATGTCGAGGGTGACTTGGGCAGTGAGGACTATCGCCGGAGATGTGAGATGCCCTGCACGCGCCAACGCGACTGCAGCGCATTGTGCTATTGCACGGAGGACTGTAGGAAGACCCAAGGCATTGGCGGCTACTGCGAGTGCAAGGCCTGCACAGATTTGCCGCTGGATGCCACCACAGATAAGAGTTTCCAGGACTTGGTCAGCGATACAAACACAAAGGTGAGTGTGTGTGTGTTTGTATATTTGTGGGTGGGTGGATGGGAGGGGGGGGGGGGCGGAGAACTTGGCAGGAGCAGATCAACGCTGCAATAAGGCTGAGCAAGGCGCATGGCAAAGGCCCTTGCTGAGTCATTTTCCTGAGGCTAATCTGACATTGAATTTGTGAACAGCACGTCTTGCACACAGGCGCAGGAAGCCACAAAATGTCTAGGATTTTACAATCTGTGGTGGCAGATGCTGCAGCTTCTTTTTTAAGGTGGCTAGGTTGACTTGTTTGCTGCCGCTTGGCCCTGTTCTGCGTGCCGTGCCCTACCTGTTTGATGGCACCCCTCCTTTGCCCTTGCACCCTTGCAGGCTGGCAAGACGAAGGAGAACATTGCATTGAACCTGGTTGAGGACAGCAACAGCAGGCGGTCATTGCTGCAGGACTTAGATACGACTGAGCTCTTGCAGCAGATCTCAGCCATCAAGAAGCAGCAAGCTCAGATCACCAAGGACATGAGCTCCCTTACGGTAAGCAGATGGGAGGAAAAGCTCTGGATTGGCAGCAACACAGGGCACAGTCTGCCTGCCCTTGCTGGCCGCCATAGATGTCTTGCTTTTGAAGGCGTGTTTGCCTGGAGTGCATGCCACACACAGAGCACCTGCACGTGTCCTGCTGCCATGCCTGAGAGGGGATTGATGGATTTTGTTAATGGAGCACTGCACATGTTTTGCCTTACAGCCATGCTTTCCTTGTTGACACCACACCTGGTGCTTGCTCCTCACGCTGAGCTCCTACGTGTGCTCTGCTCCTCAGAGCCAAGTGGACATCTCCAACCAGCTGGCTTCAGAGCGCGCCAATGACAACCCTGTGCTTGCCATCATCAGGGAGGTCCGGCAGATCATCAGCTCGGGGCAGGACCGCGTGGAGGCCCGGCTGGATGAGATCTTGGGCAGACAGAGCCGGTGAGTGCATGTGCTTATGAGCTCCTGCATGCTGTTGGCGACTGGAGTTCGCACAGCTGCCTACTCAGCAGGAGGCGCCACTCCCCGTTACATTATATCTCAAGTACATTGCAGTGCATGTGCACACACACGCGGAAATGCATGCAGGTGATTCATGTGGATTTGCACATGCAGAAACGCAAAGGAACACACACACATGCAGGTCCCTGGAGGTGGCCCAACGCTCCACAGATGCACTTAACTCCATTCGCGGCCTGGCCGAGCGCCAGGTGGAGGCCCAACGCTCCCTGCAGTCCACCGTGGATAGGCAGCTATCAGCCATCCAGAGCAAGATTGACGCAGGCTCCATCTCCGCACAGGAGGCCCTGTATGAGTGGAAGCGCACGCGCCGCAACAGTGCCGTGGACAGGCGCAGGAACCTGCTGGCCACCAAAGTGGTCAATAAGCTGCCCACAGCGGTGCGTGGGGCACAGGCCTGGCTGCAGTGGGTGACCTGTGCTGCTGTGGGTGATTTAGTGGGGGAAATGTGCTGTCAACTGGACAGCGGGTGAACAGCGAGCCTGGCTGCAATGGGTGAACTGTGTTGCTGTGAGGAATGCAGGCAAGAGGCCGCGGGAGAGGCATGCCCTAGATGCCCTGAGTTAATGCTTGATTGGAGAGCAGCAGCCTGTCTGTTTTGCAAGTTTGCGAGGCCCCAAACTGAAAGGGCACAGGTAACAAGAAGAGGGTGGGGTCAGGAGTAAAGGACTCCTCAAGATGTGCTGCACATTTATCTGAGACACACAGCTAGCTGAGCTGCTTTGGCCTAAGAAAGCAATGTGCTTCCTCTGGAATGCGCAGGACAATGTTTTTGAGATGGACAACGGCAACAAACTCAAGGAAAGTGTGCCACGTGAGCGCAATGTGGGCTTGACCAACCGCGTCATTGCTGGCATGCTGCTGCACCAGGTACATTGATATTGGAGAAGTGGTGTCAGGGGAAGCAGGACTGGGTAAAAACATGCCATGAGTTTCTATTGGTGGACAGTTGAATACCTGATGCCTGCTGAGTGCCCCTGCATTTGAATGAGGTCTTTGTACCTCACCTAAAAGTTTGGTGGTGCTTTCAACCATCTTCCAAAAATAACAATTTTAAGGGGTGCGTGATGACTGCAGGACAATTTCAACATTATTATTTCTGGGGATGCAGGAAAGATAAAGAAAGGGGCTACTGACCCTGCGGAGATGTGCGGGATTGCAAGTAATGACTATTGAGGTGCAGGCTTGTGAAATTGACACATTGTTTCAGGGGTGCAGGGTGGTCACCTGGTAGCACGGTAAGAACAAAAGGTAAAAGCATGCTTAAGTGACATTATCCTGCGCAAAGGTTGTCACTTGCTGAAGCAGCCCAGGCTCCAAGCTAAAGAGGCTGCAACAGCATGAGGGCAAACCCTGCACAGACTCCCAAGTTCTTCAAGACCCAAGAGCCTGTTCATGTAACCCACCTTGTTTCCTGCTTCTTGCTTTGTACACTGACCTCCTTGGTGCACCACCCCAACTTCTGTCATGCTCTCAGGTACGCACGGAGGACGTGAACTGCACAGACTCCAAGTTCTTCAAGATCCAGGAGTCATGCGCTGGTCCGCGCACCATCGCCTCCTACGGCACTGACCCTGTATTCAAGCGCGGCACGCAGCTCTTCAACCCTGATTTTGATGACGCTGAGCAGGAGCTGTTGGTGCAGTTCTACAACTGCTCCAAGCTCTCCAATCCCACGTACAACATCACCTTTGACACCCAGATTGCAAACCAGCCCCCCTTCTGTGCAGAGCTGTACAGCACTCAGGACCTGCCCTACGCCTTCCATCACTTCCCGCTTGAAGAGAAGGTAGGCCCACGGCTTTGCTTCATTGTCAGCAAGTTCTACCATGCCGAGCTGCGCTTGGACTCAGCACTGCGCCTGCGTCGAAAGTCTGGTGGCCATGCCTGCTTTAACAACGCTTCTCAATTTAGGAACGGTCACCATAACGACTGTGCTTCTTCCTCTATGCTCGTTTGATCAGGTGCCAGGGGCTCCAGACCCATGCCACACAATCCTGCATTAGGTTCCATCGTCTCCAGACCTTGCAATTTCTAACTGTGAACGGCGCTCGGTTAACCCTTGGCACAAAGAAAGCATCCATTCCTGGAATCTGTGCTTGCTTGCAATGATCTCTCGAGCATATGTGGCCAGGATCACTGCGACACCCTTGCGCGCCCTGCTCAAGGTTTGGTAGATGCATGCCCTCACGCGAAAGCGTGCATGCGTGTCAGTCCACACACGCGTGCGCACACGCGCACACACAGGCACACACACACACGCACGCACACACATACACACACAGGAGCCTGGGTTTCCTGTGTTCTTCGACATCAATTTGTCTGAAAGCGAAGCCCAGAAATGGAACACATACCTGGAGGAAGGCCTGTACATCGACCAGCACACCAAGCTTGTAACAGCCCAGCTGATGACGTACAACGCCCCGCTGCGTGTGTTTGGCTACTTCGAAGTGAACTTTGTGTTCTCGGAGGGTGGATCCATCCAGGTACGACCCAGGATTGTCCAACTCCTGCCAGGTCAAAGTACAGGTACTGCGTTGCAAGGTGATGACTCCTGTAAAAGCCTGATCAACAGTAGCTGCTTAGGGTGAGAACAGGGGTGAGGGGCAGGCTCTTGGACCTGGTATGAGACCTGTTCCTGGCTGTGGTGTTCTTGCTGGTGTTCTTGCCAATGCCTAACCGACTTTAAATATTGAGCACAAGTATTTTTGCCATGTCATTTGCTGGTGTCCAGCCGACACCCTGGCAGTTTCATTCCATAAGCCAGGCTGGACTGCCTGGCGGCCACTGGTGATTGCACGCAAGCTTGCTTAGCCAGGTGTTTGTTTGTGCGCTTGACATATTCACTGTCGCATTGCTGTGTCTCGTCATGGAACGCTTGTACGTAGGTGAACCACCGCTTGGACACGGTGCGTACCGAGCTATACTGTACGAGCGCTGAGGAGGCGCGCTATGCCTTTGAGATCGTCCTATCAGCCTGGATCTACATCATGATGCTGAAGAATCTGTGGAAGATTGTGCAGACCCAGCGGCGCGAGGGCAACTTTTTGAAGGTGGGTGAGCTGCTTGTCCGTGAGAGGTGGACTGCTGCCCAGAAAGGATGCCAAACAATCAAGGTTTTCTTGTACCCTACCTCCTCATGGGACACATGTCCACTTTGCAGCCGCCACATGTGCCAACCCACATTGTCCTCATTTTTTTCCGTGTTAGCTCTGATGTTCACCACTTGACCAAATATCTTTCATTTATCTTGTAGCTGGTGCGATGCAACTACAAGCAGCACATGCCCTCCTGCTTACTGAGCGCTTATTTAAGATCGTCTGTGCATTCGCTGCATGCCGTTATTTCTTTAGCTTGTGGGTCCTAACGGTGAGGTGCTTTGCATGCTCGCAAACAATAGAGCAGCTACTGGGCATGCTCCCTTCCCTTTCCTTTACTTCTTCCTCTCTGGCTAAAATACCGTTGACCCTTTGCGTGCTTTTCCAAGCTGCATGAATTGGCTTTGACACGCGTGATAAGCTGCCACTGAGCGTGCTCCCTCCCCATCCCCGCAGTTCTTCCTCTCCGGCTGGAATTGGACGGAGCTCGTCTCCAACGGCTTGCTGACGGCCTGCATCAGCATCTGGTGGCACTTTGTGGTTGGGCACCAGCGCACTTTTGACCTGGAGCTGCGGCACAATGTGTACGAGACCCTGGTGCCCCAGGCCAACTACCTGGCCCTGAGTGGCGACGGTAGCAACATGGTGGACCTGTGGGCGGACTTCACAGGCCTCATTGACGTCATCGAGACCCTTGACTTGTGAGTGTACAGGCTGGTGAAGGGCTGTATGGATGGGTTGCGTGGGAGTAAGTTGGCTGCAAAAGACCCAGCTTGCAGGTTCTCAAACAGCTTTCCTGCCTGATCTTGCTGTGAGGAAATAATCCTCAGCTCTGGCTAGGTCCTGCAGCAGCAGCAGTAATGGAAACACAAAGAGGCTACATGCAGCTCAAGATGAGCGTATGCGCGCATGTATACACACACATTGCTGTGTGCATGCTTGCTTGCAGGTACTTTGCGCTTGGTGGCATCAACATCCTGCTGCTCATGGTGCGCATGCTCAAGCTCATGGACTTCCAGCCCCGCCTGGGTGTGGTCACCCGCTCCTTGTGGCTGGCGGGTCCTGATCTCATCCACTTTGCATTCGTGTTCTTCATGGTGTTTGTGGGCTACGCCATGCTCGCCCACCTCATCTTTGGCAACGCCATCGAGAAGTTTCAGGTGGGTGGTGGTGGCGCAGTCACAGGAGCTGAGCTTGGAGGAGAGTTTGGTTGGGACAATAGCGAGTGGGGAAAAGGTGGGAAATCTGAAGGCCTGTTGCAAGCATTCTCAGCTAGGAGAGCCAGGCAGCAGCACATGCGTCCCCATGTGGTGCCTTGCACCTGCTTCGCAATCCAGCGCCATTTCGTCGTTTCCAAGACAGGGGAGCCTCTTTTGCATGAGGTTTGCTTTCTTCCTGAGCATCCAGCCGTGCTGCGACTTGTGCCCAGAAGGTAAGCAGGCAGGGCGCCTGCTTGCATGCATGTTCATAGCACCTAGTGCTATGATGAAGTCTGTCTGCTTGGCCCCCTTTGCCTGCTTGGCTCCCTGTGCCTGCTTAGCCCCATGCTTGACCCCCTGATTGCCTGCTTGGCCCCCTGGTTGGCCCATTTAGCCTGTTTGCCCCTTCGCCTGCTTAGCCCTCAACTATTTTGAAGCTGTCGTTGGCACCAACGCATGTTGACACACTCCGGCACGGTTTGGCCTGATCACATGCAGACCTTCGACAACTCTGTCAACACCTGCTTTGAGATCCTGCTGGGGGAGATCAGTGTGAACGAGCAGCTGCGGGACCTGGGTGGGCTCCAAGCCATCGCTGGCGCCTTCTTCTTCTGGACCTACATGTTGCTGGTGAGCTACCTCCTCAGGAGGACGTGCCTGTGATAAGCACAGCCTACACAGATAAGTAAGCACAGGCTGCACCAAGAAGCACAACAGCAGTGAGCCGCCTGCTCAGGACATGCCTGTGATAAGCACAGCCTATGCAAATAAGCACTTCAGCAGTGAACTGCCTGCTGAGGAGGGCGTGCCTTGCATACGCTCTTCGGCATGAGCTGTACAGTATTTCAGCACTTCTCCTGGGCTTCCATGTTGCTGGTGAGCTGCCTGCTCAGGAGGACGTGCCTGTGATAATCACATCAGCACGGCCAAGGGATGCTGCGCTGTAGCATTGTTTTGCCTCTTTTAAACTTGTAGTGTATTTATTTACCAGCACCTTTGCCAAAGGCTTTGGCCTGCGCGTGTGCCTGCAATGCTGAATGGATCCTTTAGGCTACTATTATTAGCGACTGAGTCTAGCAAGTTGCGCTGTCCATCTTGCAATTTTTGCATCCTGGCTCGCAGTAGCTGCTCCCTCTATACCCCTGACTGCTTTCTGGCCTGTCTGGCGCGCGTGTGCGTGCAGGTGTTCATGGTGCTGCTGAACTTCTTGCTCGCCATCATTGTCGACGCCTTCTCTGAGGTGAAGGAGCAGACGCATGAGACTGTGGGCATCCACACTGAGCTGTACCAGCTGGGCAGGGAGAAGCTGCACTCCATCATGAGCTTGGTCAGGCCAAACTACATAGCAGACACCAAGGTGGGCCGCAGCATGGCAGTCAGTTGAATGCTTCCTCCTTGCTTCCTTGCTCGCTCTGTGTGAGACAAGAGCTCGCTCACCTTGAAGTCCATGCATGTTGTTTTGCTCACTAATGCTATTGCTTAATGCAGTTGTGGCATCAAGTAGTGGTGTAACTGTAAATTCTTTGACACCTCATTCCAGGACGGATATAGATTTGCTGCACATTAAGCATGTCAAAATTTAGGCATGACTGCCTCCCTCACCTGTGAGAGCAGCTGCCAGGACAGGCGTGCGCAAACACGCACGAGCCTGCCGTGTTGCTGAGCGGCTCCTGCACCATGCATGCTGTGGCCTCTGCAGGTGGAGGCGATGCTGAAGCAGTGGGCTGTGGGCGAGCAGGATGTGAAGGACAAGGAGAAGCCGGAGACCAGCTTGAAGCTGCTGACGGTCATGAATGAGGACTTGGATGAGAAGGACTTGGAGCTGGTGCTGCTGCAGTGCCTGAAGGATGCTCCCAAGGAGGAAGAGGAAGATCCTGAGAAGGAGGTGGGTGGAGGAGGGCTCGGGGAGGCTCAAGGTCAAGGGGGAGAGGGGCCTGAAGCCTCACCCAAGGGCTGCTCCGCTTCTGCTCTCCTTGTGTTTGCAATGGCATGACATGGAGCCTTGAGGCACATGGGTACTCAGGTGTGCAATAGTCCATGCACACAGGGAAGTGGAGACTGTGGCTAAGTTAGGGTACGCATGTTAAAGCACTGGCCACTGCTGGTGGTGTTCCCTTTTTCCCAGGCAGGCTACACTACCTGCGGGCTGGCTTGCTCAGGCTGCCCCTCGGGACATGCAGCTTTAGGTCTGGCATGCACATTCGAGCACTCCATCTGATGTATTTTGTATTGTTTATTTTATTGCCTGAATACCTCCATGGAGCAGCCTACGTCACGACTTGCGCGTGCTCACGCGCATTCCCATATGCTCGTGTGTTCCTTTGCAGAAAACCTTTAAAGAACGCTTGCTGAGCTGCCTGCCCGGGCGGCGCAAGCTGAAGGCCAATGAGGCGCAGGTGGAGCAGGCAGCCAGGTTCATCGTGGACCGCTTCGGCATCCCCACTGTGGTGGAGGAGGAGGAGGAGGTGGGGCCAGCTGCCTACTGCAATCAGTGTGTGTGTGTGTGTGTGTGTGTGTGTGTGTGTGTGTGTGTGTGTGAGGGGGGGGGGGAGCCTACAGCGTGCCATGGGTCAGGAACAAGGGCGCTAAACAAGCTACGCACGCTAGACAAGCTAGCTAATCCTCATCAACACACACACACACTATAGCACGCGCTACGCACGCTAGGTATATGTGCTAGCTGATCCTCATCAAGCAAGCGCGCTCGCATGAGCCTTCATCCCTCCCCCACAAACACACCCCAAGCACATGCAGCACGTGCACTTGCAAGCACATGTCTCGATCGTGTGCCTTTGCCTGCCCCCCCCCACAGCTGCTGCCCCACTCACCTGCCATGCCCTGATGCGCAGGAGGAGGCAGATGAAAGTGCAGGCCTGCGCGATGCCTTGCGCACCATGCGCGAGCGCGCTAGGCATGAGGCCCTGGCCCGGGGGGAGCAGGGAGGGCAAGACGCTCGGGTGAGTGGCTGAGCTGGTTGTGCAAGTGAGGGTGCCTGTTTCATTTGTGGCAAGCCTGTGCTCCAGCAGGTGCCCTCGACTCGGCTGTGGGGAATGTGCCTTGGGCCTGAAACTGGGCATGGTGTGCACAAGTTTATTGACAGCCTGATGCAAAATGGTGATGTGAAGAGTATGGGTTGCAGCAGGGTGTAGTGCTAACCCACCGGTTGACACGTATGCTGGCCGATGTGTGCGTGTATAAGGATTTCTACACTTTCACAGATCAAGTATTGTTTGTTATAGGTCTGGGAGCACCATGTGCTTGTATGCTCTACTGAACAGCTTCTGTGGCAGGCAGGCTTGCACAGCGCAACGCAGGTTCCACTCCCCTGCCTATCCAGCCAGTGTCCATTTGCTTGATGCTGCCACCAAGCATGTCCTTGGCGCACCTGACATGTTGGTCATTCAATGTGAACACGTAGACATTTCTTGTGTGCAAGTGTGCACGCCTGCTCACAGACTCTTGTCCTAACGCACATGTCATCACCCCCTGGCATGGAGCGCAGGGTGGGGTGGACAAGGCCAGCTATGAGCGCCTCATACGCGAGCGTGATGACGCCTTGCGGCGCTGCGAGCAGCTAGGCGGAGGGGCAGGCCCATCCAGCAGCCCTGCTGCTGATGCAGCGGTGCTGGAAGCTGCAGAGCGCGACCAGCTGGCAGCTGCCCTAGACCGCTTGGTGGGTCAAGGGCATAATCCCCCCCCCCCCTGAATTATGTCTCCTTGCATCGGCTTGTGCATGTGCACCCTTGGTTATTTCACGCAGCAGGACTGTAGGCAGCAAGAGCCATGGTGGAGTGCTGAGCCTGCATTGAGGTTGCAGATGTCCCGAGGGGGGGGTTGCATCTGCATAACATTTTTGAGTGTTAAAAACCCTGCCCATGGGGAGGGGCACTGCCTTCTTGTCTCTGTGTGTGTCCCCGCAAGCTAGCAGGCGCAGACAAGTTTGTTGGTTTTCCTGCCCAGTTGCACTCAGTGAGCCGCTGACCGCGTGGGAAGGGGTTATGCATGCACTTGTGCACACCTCTGCACCTGCACGCAAGCCTGTGTGTTGCAACCACCAACTCATGCAAGTGTGCCCAGTTGACATGGCGCGTGTGCTCCCAGGCATGCATGATTCAGGGAACATTGTTCCCTGGCAGGCCAGTGGGTGCCTGTCACGCCATTTGAACAAGCCTGTTTACCGTGCCTGTGGGTGTGCTGTGCACTTGCAGAGCGGGGTGCAGCGCTTGTTGGCCGACAGCCAGGCCACTCTCATTGCCGATCAGCAGCGGCTTGCGCAGCTCGTGGCACAAATCAACGCTGAGCGCAAAGAGTGAGAAGGAGGAAGGGAAGTAGCCGACAAGCCACAATGCCAAAAATGCTGTTGCAGTTGTGCGTGCGTGCGTGTGTGTGTGTATGTGTGTGTGTGCGCGCTCGCATGCACGTGCGTGCACATGTTTATATTTGGGCACGGGTGAGCTAAATAGCAGTCTCCAAATGGTGGTCCGCATCTCCATATCTTGTGTCATAAACTGCTCAAGTGGGAAAGAGCACAGGGTAATGCACATGGGTCCTGAAAAAAATTGCATGGATCTTTTAAAGAAAGTACATTTCATGACATATGTTTGCCGCAAACTTAATTGTGCCTGATACTTGTAGGCGTGTGTCAATACATTATGGTGCCCCTAGCAGCATATTTCGATTAAACAGTTGTGTCACTGAAAAAAGAGGGGCAAAGTGTTGCCCCCCAGGCCCTCTCTTTTCAAACTCCTTTTTTCATCCTCCCCTTGGGCTGACATAGACATCTGCATGATCTCGGCATGGAAAATGATGTATTCTGCAACGTCAATCACGAGTCTTTTTGCCTGGCCGAGCTTCCAAATGCCTTGCTGTGTTCTGCAGTCGGTGCAATGGAGCAATGTTTTTTTAAAGCATACTGTCAAGGAAGCTGCATTCAAAAAGTTGTTAATGAAGTTGTCTGGAAACGCTAATATTCATCATCGTTACTTGTCATTCATTTTGAGAAAACCTGAAGAGTTTTTTTCCAAACATTTAGCGGTCTCTTCTTTTGTTCCTGTGCGGCAGGAGGTCAGTTCCTCAGGTAGACATGCCCTGTGTGTCAAGCAAAGCCTAATTGGAGAGTTTGTTTGCTTTGTAGCTCCAATTTCACGTCAAGTGACTAAATATTTACAGATCCTCCTTTTGTGTCTTTTAGACTTCTGCAAGTTGCAGGAATGTGTTTGTTGCTGTGCTGAAAGCTTGTAAATGGTGCCGGTGGAAGCAGCATTTGGAGGGCCATCACCCTGAGTACGGTTACATCGCCATATCCGCATACAGGAGGGTTAAAGGAAAAAGAAGGCCTCCAGTCAGAAGGACTGACTGCTAGCCTGTTCATAAAGGGAAGGAAAGGGTTACGTAGCTGTACCTGCCTGCTGGGGTAGCTTAGCTGAAGCAAAATGTGCCTGTGACCAAACCAGTGCAATCTAAAAAAGTATTCAATACACTTGCTCTAGTAAGTTACTAGAAGCTCAGTCACAGCATTTCAGGCATGCAGGCACAAACTTGGCTAATCCTAGGACATCGGCCTGGTTCATGAAGTCTTTAAGACGTGTTGCGCAACTTGGGGGTCACCCACGGTGCAGAGCAAAACAGTTGCTGAGACTGAGCACGCAAATTTGTTAGACCATAAGGAAAGGAAGGAAGGAAAGGGGTCACATAGCTGTACCTGCTTACGAAGGCAGCTTAGCTGAAGTGAAAATGGTGCCTGTAACCAACCTGTCTGAGCTGGAGAACAAAACATATCAGTCAGTCACAGCATGTCAATGGTTACAATGGGGTTTGACCTTCAAGGTTTACAAGGATAAGGCCTTCAGTCAAGAGGTGCGACTGCTAGCCTGCTCAAAGAAGGCAATTAATTCATGCAGGAAACTTTCCTTATCGAAAAAGGAAGGGCTCCTTTTTGAAAAAGGAAGTTAGTTGTTGTTCTGGTTTAAAAAAGCAGACACATCATGAGATCCTGCCTGTGAGAACAAGGGAGCATATTTCCTACGGAGAGAAGCTTAAAAAGAGGTGCCTGCAACCAAACCAGACAGAAGCTTAAAATTAGTAAAAAGAAAGCTTGAAGTCTACAACTGGTTTTGCGTTGCTCCAAAAAACAGACATGTATATAGGAAGTGTAGGAGATGCTCAAACTGTTTCTCAAATAATTAAGCGGCGGCACAGCAGCAGCATACAGACCTCAGCAAACTCATTAGTGCTACAGTTGTGACTCTCCACACTATCCTTCAGGGTGTTGGTGTGACCTGCTGTACTGATCATACCTTGAACCAGTTTAAACAATGAATGGGCCATCAAGGGGCCCATAAACTTGCTCAGAAATTCCATGCCCATTCTCTGTTCAGTATGCAAACAAGCTTGTTTCCACTATGAAAAATAGTAATGCTTCTCTCAGCCAGGTTCTGGAGCCGGGTGCTTCCAGTAACCCTCCAGATCCCCATCAGCTTTTTCTTCTTTATAGCTTTGTGGTGGAGTTTTTCCCTTGTAACCCTTGTAGCTTTGTGAAAGAAAAGAAAAGAAAAGGAAAAAACTACGTAGGAAGAGTTACTCTCCCTACATTAATTATGGAAAAGGAGACACATTGGCTCATAATGAGCCGTGAGCCCCCTCCACCACGAGAAAAGAAAGAAAGACAAAACTAATGTGGATCTGGAGGGTTACAAGAAGCACCTGGCTCTTGAACCTGGCTGTTGTAAGCACTCTTGTTTTCAATACCGCGGCGTGTGGAGACTAGTTTATGGGCATATTGAACAGAACGGGCATGAAGTTTTTGAGCAAGCTTAGTGGCACGTTGGTGATCCAGTCCTAGTTGCTTTGAATGCTTCAGGGTATGCTCAGTGTAAATAGTTCCACCAACACCCAGGAGAATTGGGTGAATAGGGTTAGCTTTAGCGCTTATAAGATTACAAAGGTTTGCATGTTGCTGCCTAGCCGCGCTTAATTGATGCTCTGGCCTTGTGTCTTCACAGAACTTGATTTCTATGAGATGCACATGACGCTCGTTCACATGGAGTTCATGTGAATGCATAACGCGGCTAGCTCTGGTTGTCCTCCTAGTGGACCTGCGCAAAGCGTGTTGAGAGTGAATAGAAGGGACATTGTGAGAAGTAGGCTTGGCATTACAGGGGGTGATCCAAATGGCATCGGGTCGACTTAAATTTAGTCTTTCCCTTTCTTGAATGTTACGAGGGAACAAGTAAGCAGGTATTGTTCTGTTTGAGGCATGTGTAGGGAGTTGCAAGTTGTGTTGTGCAAGTTTGAAATCACTCCCTATGTCAGTGTAGACAAGGCCTGCTCCCACAGGGCTTTTGCTGAGTGCTTTTGTAATCATTCTGCCTGCAATGTTATGGCGTCCAGTTTTCATGTTGGAGATGTTGTGGTTCTGGCAGCCTGAGAGCATGTGGAGAGCACTGTCCAACTGATGGCAGCCTGGAAGGGGGCACATTGGGTCAGTAGACCTTTTAAAACAAACTGCATGTTTTTGATTGTAGAGGGTGCCTGTGCGGTACTGAAGGATAGTACGTTTCATACTATACGTGTGGAAATACTTGACATATTTCTGAATGCGTTGCTAATTTTGTTTTCTACATGCGGTAATGAGTTTTGGTAGTAAGAGTAGTAACCTGGCATATCCAAGTTTGTGCTTAGAATGCATGTGGGATTTGAGAGCATCTTGGAGGTTGGGGAGATGGGTGAGCTTGGGAGCAGGAGGGGGACCTGTACATGTACCTGCGGGATGCACTCTGTTTTCTTCCTTGGCTAGCCAAAAAACATGTTTGAATGGATTTCCTCCAGGACCTGCACCGGGGATTTTATTGTCTGCCACGCAATTGTTGGCGTGATTGGCCTGATATTTTGCAATGGCATCTGCACATTCATTCCCAGCGATGCCGGCATGAGTCTTCACTTTGTAAAACTGAATTTTGGTGTGAGAGTTGCTAATGAGAGATGAGATCATTTTAAGGATATCTCCTTGGATATGCCTCAGGTGTTTCTCAGGGTAAAGAATTTGTTTACGTATTTGATTGAGAGAAGTGAGGCTGTCTGATGCAATGTTTGCATATTTGGTGATGATAGCAGCAGCAATTGCTGCCAATTCAGCTCGAGTTATGGTATTAGTAATTCCAGCACCGTTAGGTTCTACAAGACAGGTGTTGTCAGTAAGTGGGTAATAGACACGTGCTCCAATTTCTTGCCTACCGTTATGGACAAAGCAGCTTCCATCTGTATATGCCCAAGTCCTCCAGTCAACAACTTTGAGGGTGAGGATAAAACTGGATTGGCTGGGCACTGAGTCTATATCTTGGATACTCATGTGTGAACTTTGGAGGTGTTCTGGTGAGGCCTTTAGCTTTCCAATTAGGGGACCTTCCCTTAATGCACGCGGCCTTTGGCCTGCGTAGACTTTTCTTTTCTTTTCTTTGGGGGTGTTTGGAAACGTGTTGTCTGTCAAGTGGGAGGCGTTCCAGTTTACTGAAACCTGGCATATCAGCATGCCTGGGATTTAGGACAGGGTGGCTGCTGACATTCCTAAGCTTCCACTCTGTGGTTCTTTAAGATCTTCTGCGAGGCCTTGTAGCCAGTCTTTGTTATGTTTGTGAGGTGGATTCGACCTGCTGTGTTCCAAACAGCTAAGATACGAAGATCCCAGGTATGCTCAGGTAGTGGTACCTGTTGGTTAGGCCAGGATTGAGGGGCACTGTAACCAAGTTTATCACGTGGGATGATTCCGAGGTCGTAACAGAGGTGGGGTTAGGCAGTGACAAGTTTGGAATAGGGGTTAGTTATCATATGCCTCCCCCAAGCCGGAAGGAACATGAATGTAGCAGTGGCCTCTGTGTTGATAATGGCGGAGTAAATGGCATGTTGCAAGGCTTGGGTCATGATTCCCTCTTCATAAATAGGGTGGCATACTGAGAAGCCTGAGAATTTTGATGAGAAGGCATTATGCATGGCACCAAAAAGAGTGTCCCGGGAGTCCGCACTCCAATAGTTCTGGTATTGCGGGTTATGGTCAAGTGGGGAGGCCATTTTTTCTTGAGTTACCAAGGCCCATTTTTTACGTTAACCATTAATTGTTTAAAGTGGTTAAGGGTGTGCTCAGTGTAGCAGGTCCCACCAACACCCAAAAGGATGGTGTAGAGAGTCACAACTTTTGCATTAATGAGTTTGCAGAGGTCTGCATGCTGCCGCTGTGCTGCCTCCAACTGCTGTCCAGGCCTCGTGTCTTCACAGTACTTGATTTCAATTAAGTGCACATGCCGCTGGTTTACATTCAGTTGGTGGGGTAGCCTCATGCGGTTGGCTGTCGTAGCCCTCAGTGTGGGGTTGTGTCTACTGCGTGACGCATGATGGTGTGAGCAGGAGGTAGAAGGAGAAGAAGTGGATTTGGCTTAATAGGGAATAATCAGTTTATCATCAGGACGGCTGGAGGTGAGTTCAGATCTCTTAGAAAATTTTTCTTGGAAAGAGGTAAGGGGGTATAATTCTGTTTGATGCATGTGCAGGGATTTGAAGGTTGTGCTGCGCCAACCAATCACCACTCCCAATGTCCATGTTAACCAAACCTGCTTCCCAAGGGCTTTTGCTAAGAGCTTTGATGATCATTCTTCCAGCAACATTGTGGCGTTCGGTTTATATGCTGGAGATGATATGATTTTGGCAGCCTGAAAGCATGTGAAGTGCGCTGTCTAATTGATGACAGCCTGGGAGAGGGCATAGCGGGTCAGTAGACCTTTTGAAGCGAGCCGCATGTTTTTGGTTATAGAGGGTGCCAGTGCGATATTGTAAGATGGTGCGCTTCATGGGTGTGGGTATACATGACATGTCCCTGAAGACATTGCTGATTTTCTTATCTACATGTGATAACAAACTCTGATAACATGAGTAGTAGCCTGTTTTGGAGTTGGCATAATTAAGTCTGTGTTTTGTATGCATATGAGACTTGAGAGCATTTTGAAGATTGGGGAGGTACGTGATTTTAGGATTGGGTGTAGGAGCTGTGGATGTGCCAGCATTGTGTTCTTTTTTTCCTCCTTTGCTAACCAAAATAAATGAGAAAAAGGATTTCCGTCGGGGCCTGCGCTAGGGATCCCAGTATCAGCCACATTATTATTGGCTTGGCTTGCTTGATATTTTGCAATAGCATCTGCACATTCGTTACCAGCAATGCCAGCATGAGATTTTACTTTGTAGAAACAAATATTGGTTTGCGAGTTGCTAATGAGGGTAGATATAGTTTTTTGGACATCCCCTTGATTATGTTGTTTGTGCTTCTCTGAGTAAGTAAGTTGTTTACGTATTTGATGAAGAGAGGTGAGACTGTCAGAAGCAATGTGTGAATGAGAGTGCATGATGGTAGCAGCAATTGCTGCTAATTCAGCTCGACATATGGTAATGGTAATTCCAGCACCGTTGGGCCGGACAAAACTTCTGCTGTCAGTGAGAGGGTAGTAGACGCCTGCTCCAATTTCTTGTATGCCATTCTGGATTTGATAACTACCATCAGTGTAAGCCCATGTCCTCCAGTCAGGGACTTTGAGCTTGAGGGTTGGACTAGATTGGTTAGGTATAAAAATTTCTTCCTGATTTCTTATATGTGGATAGTTTGGCTTTCTAGATGTTTGTTGTTTGTCAGAGGGGAGGCGTTGGCATTTATGGCCTACGTAGTTTTTCTTTTCTTTTCTTTTTCTTTCTAAATAAAATGACTGTACACGGTGAATGGCAGGCAGGTAAGTTGGCTAAATATCATCATTGGCTGGCACATCCTTTGAAACCCTTATCTGTTCACCATGATGGTGCACCCTTCTCTGTCCCTAGGTATTTGTATCTTGATTTAGGCAAGCACAAGCTGAGGAACGTAGCGTGCTTTCGTCTACATGCTCACACCCTGAAAATTGAGACACCACTGTGGCAGGAGCACACATCTGAATGTGAAAAATGTGACCAAGGAGGACTCCAAGATGAAAAACATGCTGTGTTCCTTTGTTCTTGCGATCCTGTTTGTTCTCTTCAAAGAACTTTTGCACACTTATTTTCTGACTTCCCCTCTCTGGACGAATCAGGCGATTTCTATTCTTCTCAACTTGAAGCTAGCTCTGAGGATGTTTTTCATTTCTTACAAAAGCAATCTAATGAGACTCATCGTTTTATCATAAAAGATGATCTCCGATCTCATGGATATTTCTTGTTTGGCTGGAACAGTTGAGCAGACCGAGCAGCCAAACTACCTGGCTGAAGGTCAAATCCCATTGTAACATTGTATCATTGAATGGCAGGCAGGTAAGGAGCCATCTGAGGAGAAGGGTAGGGGAGAGGGAGAGAGGGAAAAACATGCCTTTTTTGGAGGGTGAGTCGTCCAGATCTGCGAGGACATTTGGGTGTCCTGAGGCCGTGTGCTGCCACAAACCCACCAGACATACACTAGCTTCCCTTCTCTTTAGCATTTGGCACTTCTGAACCCAGGTCAAGGACTTTTTTCCTTCTCGAGTTGACACAATCGTCCAAGAGGTTTGGTTTGGTCTGGTTACGGGCACCTTTTGCTTCAGCTAAGCTGCCCTTGTAGGCAGGTATAGCTATGTAACCCTATCCCTAGCTCTGAGGATATTTTTCATCTCTTGCAGAAGCAAACCAATGACACTTGTCGTTTTGTTTCCGAACCCATGGATATTTTTTGTGCAGTTGGAACAGTTGAGCAGGCTAAGCAGCCAAACTACTGGCTGAAGGTCAAACCCCATTATAACCATTGTAACCCTATCCCTACTACCTTCTGTTGAGGGAGGCTCATAACTCAGTGAGCCAATGTGTCTCCGTTTCCTTAATTGATGTAGGGAGTATTCTTACTGTCTCAGGTTTCAAACTAGGTCTCAACTCTGATGCTGGTTGAGCATGTTTCACCAGCGACCGATCAGCCAGAGTCTCGGGCTGTAGGCCACCACTGTAAACCCTTGTAAACCAAAAAAACCCTTACTGTCTCAGACACAAGGCTTCCGTGGTTTTCCTTTTTCTTTTCTCATCATTATTGGGTGGCACTTTGAAACCTTTTTCTATTCATGGCATGCCTTTTTCTGTCCCTAGGTATTTGCATCTTGGCTTTGGCAAGCACACACTGAGGAAAATGGCGTGCTCCCGTTTACATGCACGCACTACAAGAGATATGACTTCACTTTGGCAGGAGCATACATTTGAATGATGTAGGTGTGATTAAAAAAGGCTCTGAGACGAAAGGCATGCTTTTTTCCTTTGTTCTTTCGTTCCTACGTGTTCTCTTAGCATGACTTTTGTACTTCTGGATTTTGACTTCCCCTCGCTCACAGAACTTTTCTGGACTTCTCCTTGATACATGCAGCCGGACCTGGCTTGCGTAGTCTTACCTTTGCTTTTTTGGACGAGCCAGGCGCTTTGTGCTATACCCAAGCTATTTGTGAGTATGTCTTTCATTTCTTGCAAGAGCAAACTAATGAGACCTTTTTTATTTCCTAAGTCATGGATAACTTTGTGTTGCCGGCACAGTCCAGCAGGCTGCAGCCAAACTACCTGGCTGAAGGTCAAATCCCATTGTAACCTTGGAACCTTGAAAGCTGAGAGATTGGAGTTCCAGTACCTAAACCCGTTCCTTACCCCGAGGGTTGGGTCCTGTCATTCCCTTCATCAGTGTTTGCTTTGGGCAGTGGCTCACTACAATAAGGTCCTCCTCTTGTATCTTTCCCTGAAACACTTGGCAAACTGAGATGACCAATACACTGACAATCACAATCATTGATGACCTGCATGCCACTTGTACCCTACATTGCTGTCACACATGTCACTTCCTGCCTCAAAGAAACTTCTGTACGCTCTTGGCCTGCTGAACTGCGTTGCCGATGTAGTTGCTGGGGGTGAGCTTCTTCAAATCCTCCTTTGCATGGGCAGGCAAACCTTCAATGCCATCGACAAACTCCATCATCGACTGTTGCGTCACCTGCTGCCCCCGCGTGAATGCCTTGAGCTGCTCGTACGGGTTGGGCACCGCGTACCTGCAAGGTGTCAGTTGGAAAGCAGAGGCATGTATTGCAACAACTAAGGCACATGCATGCATTTGTTAATGGAAGTGCATGTGCCTATGCAAGAATGCATGCACACATGGAAGGGTGGAAGCCTGCATGCTCAGTGCCTGGATGCCTGGGGAGGAAGGGAAGGTATCTGTGCTCTTTTGCCCACGCCATTAGAATTCGCCCTTATTGCAAGGAGCAACTCTCTCCTTGCGGAGCCTTGGGAAGAGGAGGAGCCGAAGGGCGTAGCTTTTTGGCAAAGGTTTCCCCTGGGGGAAGTGTGTGTTACCCTCAGCGTTCCATGAAGCTAGGATCACCGATAATCAAATAGCCCAGTTGTTCTTCAGATCTATTTGAGAAGAGGTGCATTGGTCGGCCCAAACAAGGGCTTGACCAAGCTCCAGAGCGTCGTCCTGGGCACCCCAGAAGCTCCTTTCCCCTCTGTTGGCTCTGCTGCCATTTCCCTGCTGCACCAGCATGAGTGCGCGCTCAGGGAGGGCCTAGGGAGGGGAAAAGTTCCTGGTGCTTGCTGTTACGTGCTGCACTGTGTTAGAGACATGTTGTTTAAGGGTCTCTGCCTCATCCAAAAGGTGCAACGTAGGGTGACAAATGCAAGTCTAAGGGCACTCCCGAAACAGCTGGACCTTGGCAACAATGAGTTGCACAAATGCTGCTGACTGAAGGAAGCCAACGTGCAGCATCGGAGCAAACCTGGACTTACTGGAGAGATCCTTCAGTGCTGCTGGAACTTTGTTGCAGAGCTGTGCTGGACTGCTGCTGGGCTACTGCTAGCGCGCGCATGCACACACACACACACATACACACACACCACGCACACACATGTATGCATGCGCGCACGTGCACACACTTACATACACATGCATATATGCATGGACTTTGCCAGTCATTCGTGTTGCTTGCAATGCCCCCCCCCTTTTTCTCCATGAATGACCTCAGCCCCCTCATTCGTACAAGTCAACTATCGGAAAATCGACAGCTGTAATACCCATAACAACGCTTCACATTCCTTGCCCAGCGTTAAAGCTGGCCTCCAACCCACTCATCCCTACACACACACACACACACACACACACACACACACCTGCGCATGACTGTCTGGATGGGCTCCGCAAGCACCTCCCAGCTGTTGTTCAGGTCCCGATCAAGGATGGCGCTGTTGAGCTGCAGCTTGGACATGCCCTTCAGAGTCGCGGCATAGGCAAGCAAGGAGTGCCCCAAGCCCACACCCAGGTTGCGCAGCACCTGGACACAACCAAACCCAGAGGCAGAGGCATAAGCTTAGGCAAGCAAGGATTGCCCTTAGCCCAAACCCAGGTTGCGCAACACCTGGACACAGCCAAGCTCCCTCCCCTTCAACAAGCATCAACATGTGTGAACACAAGTAAAGGGAGGTGCAGTGTCCTGTCCATGTCCTATTGGTGGCGTAGCTCCAAAAGCCAAAAGGGGCTCTCCTCTACTACTACTACTTCTGCTGATGTTGGCACACGAGGCTTGCCTGCAGGCCTGCTTGCTCTCATGACTTGAGCAATTGAACCGCTTTGGGTTGGCAAATTTCATACACATACGTTTCATATTTTTCCTGCAAAGAAGTGAAAATATCACATAAAGGGTACGACATGCCCACGTGATATTAGGTAATATGTAATAACATTATTGTGTAACAAATTATGTAATATTTCTATATTTCTGAAAAATTCACACTCAAAGCTCAGCCTTGACCTCTGAGAGCAAAATTTAGGGCAAAATCGACAGCTAGTGCGAACAAAACAAAGATTTGTGCAGATGGGACGTGGCAGGCTTGTTGGTGTAGATAGAGAGGCCATCCGGAAGCAGGTGCACCCGTCAGATGGCCATGATTAATCTCACAAGGCAATCAAGACAGGGGGTGTACACTGTCATTGCCTTTCTTTGAACTGCTCCAGGGCTCATGCATCCTCAGTGCAGGCACAGCAAGCAAAAAGGATTACAGACATGGCATGCGTTCCTGTGTGTGTGTGTGTGCGCGTGCTGTGTGTGCAGGCGGTGTGTGTATGTGTGTGTGTGTGTGTGTGTGTGTGCACGCGTGTGTGCGCAGGGTGCATATGTGCGCCTGTGTGGTGTGTGCAAGCGAGCGCAGTTTGCATGTCCGTGTGTGTGTTTGTGTCTGTGTTTGCGCGAGCGCGCGAGCTCGCATGCACACGCAACTTTGCATGCATGTGTTGTGTGCATGCATGCATGCATGCATGCATGCCGGCGTCCATGAATGCAAGCACATGATTGTGTATGTGTGTGTGCGCACGCATGCTTGCATGTTCCTGTGCGTGCTTGGCCCCAACCATTAAGAGTATACTTTCAGTGACATGACAATCAATCCCTGGGATCTAAACACCCCGCCATACCCACCCTCAGGTCAAAATTCAAGTTGAAAAGTGTAATACGTAATAAGTATTGGGAATTGGCCAACCCCAGACAAATGCAAGATGTACGGCATTTGCCTGCTTGCGCCGCAAAGAGCCATGACACTCATGGGTCCAAAGTCAGGGCAGTTATGGAGCGGGGCCAACAAGCCCACAAGGAAGACCCTCAACACAGGAGAAGCTAAGCACTACATAAAACACAGAACAAGGTTCTAGCACGGTGCGTTCCATGGTATTCCGTGCACTTGCAGCTCAGCTAAAGAAAGAACAACAGCTTGACCAGCAAGCACAGATGCTTCTGCCTGGCAGCGGGGAGGGGATGCAGCTCGCACACATGCCACTCACATGCCGCAGCTCTCTTCTAACCAAGCCGTTCTCTTCATCTACAAAACTCAGGCCGACATCAATACTTGCCCTTTGAGTAAGGAAATAGAAAAGGGAAAAATGAGTACTCACTGTGGAGTCAGTGAGATCTCTTTGCCATCTACTGATGGGCAGCTTGTTGCACATGTGGTCCATGGTGGCGTTGGCCATGCCCAGGTTGCCCTCGCTGTTCTCAAAGTCGATGGGGTTTACTTTATGGGGCATTGTGGAGGAGCCCACCTGCAGAAGTGAAAGTGCGAGGGGGCCACAGGTCGCTTTCACAAAATAGAGGAGTGATAAGCAGGTTGACGACATTGCAAACGTTGTGAATTTTGAATTCCTTCGTGCTGGTGCGGCGGCGACGGACTTGAGCTATAGCACAGCAGGGGGCTCCTGAGTCCATGCAGGCTGCTACTCTCCTGATGCTGAGGTATATCTCATGGACCTGGATTCATCAGCACATGCACAAACGCGCCCACGCTCGCACACGCACGCACGCGCGGGTGTGTGTTTGTGTGTGTACAAAAATGGAAGAAGAAAAAGCAGCTATGCAGAGACAGGGTCCTTTTAGCAAAAAATTTCCTTAGTCCCCTCAAACCTTGCAGTGGACACGCAAGAGGAATGCATGCAAGGAATGGATGTGCGGAAGGTGTGGACATGCTCTCTGTAAAACGTGTAGCCAATTGCTTTTCAGAATAACCCACAAAAGAGGCCCCATGGTGTCCCTGCATGGCCAAGCAAGGGGACCTTTTTTTACAATCACTGGCTGAAGCTCGCCCTACAGACACCCACACTCAACACATACACACACGCACCTCGCCAGCGATTGTCTTCTGCTTGAAGTAGCCGAGGGAAATGTAGCCCCAGACGTCGCGGTCAAAGTCAATGAGGATGTTGTTGAACCTGCATGGTGACAGTGCAGTGTGGCCCATAAGCTCCTGTCAATCAGGCACGGAGGGCAGCCTCAAAAAAGGATGCGTCTGGCTGGGTAACAGCCTGCATGCAAAGAAGACCCGACAGCCAGCGTTAATGCTAACGCCTTTCCCCTCAACTAACCGGCAACCAATTCCATGTGGATCTGGCCGGTTGTCAGCCATCCGTCCAGGCAGAGGGCACCCTTCGGGTAGCCACGTATGGCCACGCATGGAGCATGCAATCAAGAGACCACGTTGAAACCCGCAAGCCAGCATTATTCTGGCAAATCCTACTGGTAAGCGCGTACTGTAATTTAGTGATCCTCCCAATCAGGAGCATAACAAGCAGTGGATGCCATGCCTATTTTGGGGGGGGGGACCCTGGACCCCCATGCCCCATTAAAGGTTACCTACGAGCTCCTCTCTAAATAACCTATCCATGTGCATATCACTTCATGACCTAATAGTGAACCACAACACACTTATTGAGCAAAAGCTGAGTTGCTGTTTTGCTAACTTCACCATGTTCTTAAGCATCTTACATTGCCGCTATCCTGGACATTGGGATTAATGTAATGCTCGTTGCTTCCACACCCCTGTCGCCCACACATATGCAAGTGTGGCACTGACTTCTCGTTTTGCACAGAGACTGCCCCCTCAATCCAATTTGCACATAAGGGTGCCAGTTGAAAGGACTTGAGCTGAGGAATCCATAAATATGCCCATAGATACACTTAATCCTGTTATGATGCCCTGGAAAGAATTTGGAGAGAAGGGTTGCAAGAAGTCGAACCCCCCTGACCCACCCACCTCAACAACCTCCTCAGATCAGACTCATGTACATACCAATCGACAGCTCAAGCTCAGGATTCCAAATACTCAAGCCTAAATTTTTTAAATGTGACCCTTGATGCACGGTATCATGACATTTGCATGCTCCTATCAAACGAATGGAAATCCTTATCAAGAATACATGACCTGAAGGGTGTAAACAGCCCACCAAGAATAAATCTAGGCTTGAGCCGTTCACCTGCAGCGCCAAACAGGAGAAAGCATGATTTGGCCTGGCACTAGGTGTCAGTTGCGGAAAAAGTGCGCTCAGCCACAAGAGAGGCTGCCCACCCACCTGATGACAGCATGGTACAGTTACGGAAAAAGCGCGCTCAGCCACAAGAGAGGCTGCCCACCCACCTGATGACAGCATGGTACAGCTCCGCGATGTAGTCGTGGGGCTCGATCTGGGTGACGTAGGGGTTGAAGGTGAGGCCCAACGAATCCACAAACTTTTGTGCTACCTGTTGCCAGTCCACCTCGGGGTATGCGGACAGGTGCGCGTTGTAGTTGCCAACGGCACCTGCCATCTTGCCGAAGAAAGGCACCTGAGCAGCCTGCGTGCGGGGCAGCAAAAGAGGAAGGCGATCATGAGATAAGCAGCATGGGAGAGGGAGGGAGGGAGGGAGGGAAAGAAGGGAGAGCGGAAGGAGGTCAAAGGGAACTGCAATGGGATTCCAAGAAGGCCTACAGCCCGGTAATCTGGCTGGTACGTGTATTTTATACATACATTCATACATATATCTATATAGAAATTTAGAGGAGCTAGCTTGTCAGCGGGCACAGTGCTCTCATACAGTACACACTCAGACATAATGGACAACTCACAATGCCGATCCTCCATCTTGCATACACAGGTATCAACTTCTCAATTGTGTCCTTAGGGAGAAAGGGGCGTTTCCTACGTGAGCGTGCCAGCATCACGCGGCTTTGTCCGCTGAATGTTCACAGCAACAGTGTAAACGCCCCGTGCATTACCTGTGCTCTCATTGATGTGTAACTTCGTTAGGTCCTTACAAAGTAAGAGTTGCGCAACCTTTAAGGCAATCAACAGGGGATCATTGAGCCAAGCTGGATGGCTTCTGTGGCACATTGAAGCCTGCCCCCAATTGTTTTTTTGCACACACCGACTTTCCATAAAGCATATACGATGTTTTCAACTATGCAATTGTTTCTTGCACACACCAGGTCCCTCTGCCGCTTCAACCGCGTGGCAAAAACAGCCATCTCTTTCCCTAGGGTAGTCGGGGAGGCGGTTTGGCCGTGTGTGCGCGCCAGCATGGGCACCTCTGCAAACTCAACAGACATCTGCCCCAGCCCTGCGATGAGCTTGTCCATGGTCGGCAGAACCTGCATGCAGCCGGGAACCCATCGTGCAGAAGAGCTGGGCATCCTTGCGGGGCTAAACGTCCGTATAAGGCAAGGTATTGTGACATAGGGTGTTGAGAGGATGCATGGAAGCCGGCAACTGAGGCAAGCCTTCTTAAGGAACTGCAAAGTCGTTCCTGGCATGTCTGCAACCAATCCCAATCTACGCATGTCGCAATGTTGTGAGGCCAGACCTGCTTTGCAGGAGAGCTACTGGTTGCGTACCTGCTCTTGCATGGCCTCTCTTAGCATGAGGGCGTGGCTCAAGTTGTTGATGTCTTCGCTGGTGCATGCAAAGTGGGTAAATTCAGACACCTGTGAGAGGAGGAGGGCAAGGGAGAGGAGGAGATGACGCGTCTATGCAGGCATTGGACCTTGCGAGTGCAACTAGACTTCCAAGAATCCGAGGATGAGCCTGTCCTGCTTGCATTGATGCTTTCAACCCTCACCTTGTGGACTTCAGCGTTGGTTGCAAAGTGCTCCTTGAGCATGTACTCGATTGCCTTGACATCATGGTTGGTCGTCTTTTCAATGTCCTTGACTCTCTGGGCCTGCACATCATGGATTCCAATTACCATGGATTTCAAGCAGGGGGACCTTGACAATGCAAGCCTGCCACCTGGGTGCTGTTCCAGATCAAAAACATTGCCAGAGATCCCCCTGTATCATGAGGGGGGATAAATGCCAATTCACAGCACATCCTCGATGTAAACACGAAGTTGGTGGGCAGTTCGATATCGATTTCACGCAAGACGTGCTATCACAGCTAGAGCTGTGCACTTTCTCTTTGCTAATGAATATCAATTAATTTGAAAATTGCTGTCAAGCCACTGTCAAGCCATGGCGCAAGGGGCAATTCCTTACTTTAAGGCAGCTCACTTTTCTTGTGGCTTGCCAGGGCATCGGCTACACTTTGCAAGACTGTTGAACTTGGGCATAAATACTGTGTACAGCATTTCAATGCCATGCTTTGCCCTTTTGAAAATGAAGGTGCGAGTCCCCTGTTGTACATGTTTAAAACTGTGACCTTCAATGCACCACTGTTGTACATGATCAAAACTGTGACTTTCAATGCACCAGTCTTTCTTACCTGCTCAGGTGTCAATGAGGTGGCCAGCTTGTCCAACAGGGCGTTTGCCTCTGCACTGAATGGAGGTACCTCAGTAATCTGGAGCAAAGGCAAGGAGCACAGGCTTTAAATTATGGATATACTTGGCAAACCAATGCAAACAATTCAACCTTGACGTGCACCAACATGCTGCTAATGCTTATTAGTAGGCTGCCGTTTGGCATGCAACCATCAATGCACCCAAGGGAAAGCATGCTTCAGATGTATGGTGGCACACCTCTGGGATCTGTGACAGCATTTGCAGCCACCTGCACTCCACGGTGACCCTGAAGCGGATGAGACCAAACTCGCTGAAGGTCTTGCGTAGGCCCACAGTGCCCCGACCATACCGCCTGCGAGCAGCATTGAAGCACAGGAGTTGGCTGCTCTTCCAAATGCTCTGCTGTGCAGCTGTTGCGCGTGCTAAGGCATAAAGGGTTTATATGCAAACGGGCAGGGAGGGAAAAAAGTAGACCCTTTTAAAAGCTCGCTTACCCGTCCAGAGGGCTGACGGCCGTGAGCGCACTGAGCTCCAGCGGGGAGTTATCGACTTGGGGACTGGAGGCTCCATTGCTGCTGGTAGGGGCAGCATCAGCAGCAGCAGCCTGGACACAAGCAGTGCAGGGTAAACATGCAGGAGATGCTAGCATGTGAGGGGCATGCTCCCCTTGAACCCTGGTTTGAGCACACCTCAAGCAATTGCACACTACATTGATGTTGATGCAAGGTAAGGGCACAAAAACACATGTGCACAAGGTTATCAAACAAGCCCACCTGGCACAGGGCCATCCTGTTGACTGCGTGATGGCGTGAAACTCGGACTTCCAAGGAGGCAGGGCGAAGAGACGAGGGCCGGCAGCCGGCAACCGGAGAGACTGATGCAGCCCTCTTGTGAGAAGAGGATGCTGCTGCTACAGAACCGTGGGTGCTGAAGAGTTGCATTGCAAAAGACCCCACGGATCAAGACACTCGAGGCCGTGCAACGAATCTATCCCCAAACAATTGTTTTAAAAAGGACGGTTACAGCTGTTCCATTCCTTTTGCACTGATTCTTGTCGTTGAGGAGGGACGACGAAGGCTTCATGCATCCAGGGAAAACACATTTTAAAGTATTGATTTGTTGGAGCAGCAGGCACCTGGCGTTAACACCTCGACTCTCGATGGCAAGCCTTGCTGGAGGAAATACTGGCCCACAGCAATTACCAGGTATTGCGTTTGGTCCACTGAAACATAATTTTTTATCACAGGAAAACAGGGGGAGAACTTGGGGAGAGTGCATAGAAACGAGGATGTCTGCGATATGCGCACTGACTGAAGCCACGAGCCGATCCTGTAGGGTTCATTCGCACATTTCTGTGTCACATATTAATCCTGAATTGTTCGTAGCTGCTGAATTAGTTTCGCACACAAATTAGCAGGGGAAAGCGAGCAAGGGACAAGTTGTCGGACTCAAGGTGGAATCCCACATTTATTTAGCTTCAAGGGTCCTCGGTGACCGACAAAGAGTTTTTTCTTCCTTCCTTCAGTGCCAAACCAACAATGGGGCCAACTCGCGTTGCAGACCCTGACATCCCCCCGCCATGGCAGGTATGTTGACTGCGTGTCCCATGTTAAGCAGCTGCACAGGTGCAGGCACACAGGTTGCTGTGTGAGTATTGAGTTTTCAGGGCTCTCAGAGCATTGCACTTTTGTTGGGGGGAGCTCACGGCTGCTGGCCCACCTGCTCCGACACGCACCTGCAGGCGCTCTACGACCCTGCCAGCAACCTGAAGTACTACTGGAACCCCACAACCAACGTCACCACCTACCAGCGGCCCGCGCCCATCGCACCAGCGCCCATGGCGGTGACCCCCGCAGCGTTCCCCGCACCCGTGCCAGCAGCCGATCCTTACAAGGTGTGTGTACGTGTTGATTTGTGTGTTGTCAAGACCCGCAAACAGCTGCTGTTTGTGATGCTCTTCCTGGGTCCTGCAGGCAGGGCATGTGTTGGGCGCTTTTGAATTCTTGCTCCTCATCTGTCCTCTCTCTTCTTTGGTGCTGCAGCCTGCATATGGCGCATCCGCATACGGTGGAGGCAGCAGCTACGGCGGGGGCTACAGCTCGGGTGGTACCGCGGCGATGAACGGGGGAGGGAGCATGATGGGTGCAGGCGGGCTTCCCTCTGTCCGGGACCTGCGCCCCAGGACCACAGCAGGCTTCCTGCCCACGTTGGAGTACCTGCGGAAACATGACATGCGCATGGAAGGCGAGCCCGTGGAGCCTTTCCAGACATTTGAGTCCGCAGGCCTGCCTCCTGACATCATGGATGAGGTGGGTGTGCTCAAGAGCTGATTGAGGATTGCACCACCACCACCACTACATCTTCCATATGTGACCAGAGCTCGTGCATGTGGTGACTGCTCTGCTGTTGAGCCCATATGTCGGCAAGGACTAGCAAGCTCAGGGAGACGGTAGTGTGCAGGTTAATTGCATTTGTGCAGGCTTGCATGTGTGCGCACGCAAGTAACTGGCTTGTACAGGCTCATGTGCTGCCCACACCCTCTCTCTGCTTTCATTCCATGTTTGTGTTGCGAGGGGTGTGGAATGGGGGGTGGAAGCACCAATAGGCAGGCAGACAGCGTGCCTGAGGTGAAGCACTTGGTGTAGCCTGTTGCTTAATCCAGATTGGCTTGTGCGCATGAGCTAAGCCATGTCAGATGGTGCATTATCTCCGCAAGAACTCTGTACTCACAAGGCGTGCTTTCCCCCATGCTTGCTTCTGCAGATTCGCAAGGCTGGCTTCCCTTTCCCTACCCCCATTCAAGCACAAGCGTGGCCAGTGGCCATGAGTGGCCGAGACCTAGTGGCCATTGCCAAGACAGGCAGTGGCAAGACCTGTGCCTTCCTCATCCCTGGCATGCTACACATCAAGGAGACACGCAAGGACCCCCGCATGGGCCCCACTCTGCTTGTTCTTGCTCCCACGCGCGAGCTTGCCAATCAGATTAAAACTGAAGCAGACAAGTTTGGCCGCTCCTCAGGCTTGCGCAACACGTGAGTCCTGTCTGCATGTCCACTGTTCACGTGCACCTGCTCCCCCAAAACAAAGGCTTGTGGTTGACAGGCACCTCTGTGCCTGGTGGCGGCAGTGCTCCAGGTGCAAGCCGCCACAGGGAAGGGGAATGCAATCATGCAGCATGCAGTGCAATCAATGGCTGTGCTGCCCGGGGGCAGTACCACTGCAGCTGGTGGAACTGAGGGTGGTTGGCAGCAGAGGGAGGCAAGCCTGGGGCCCTTTCGCGGCTTCCAGACATGAATGAGCCCCACCGCTAGCCTGTGCTGCAGCCCTACTGAGCCCTCCCTGTGAACGCTGCCAGCCAGAGGTCTAGCTAGCAAACTTGTTGATACTCCGGGCTGCTGTCCCAACAGACCGGCAGGCTCCTGTCCAACAGGCTCCATGCCGCGCTGGCCCAGGCTTGGTAGCAGGCTGTGCACGTGCTGCTGCCCCCTGCTAAGCAAGTGATTGCATGAACAGCAAGCTTGGGCATGTGGTACGCACTCGGGGCGCTATGCGCCGCTGGTGCGGCTCTCAGGGCTGCTCAGGCTGCCTGACTGGCAGTTACCACGCACCTGCTGCTGCCTCAACAGCAGCAGAGCTGCAATGCAGCAGCCTGTGGTGCGCAGCATGCGCGCGAGCGCAAGCAGCCCGACCCGCCTGCCCCTTGCTCCCAAAACACGCTGACCTCGTGCTCGCGCGCGCACTTCCATGCATGGGCTGCGGCTTGCAAGGTCAGTGCAGTGCAGCTATTTGAACCCCTGCCTGCTTCTGTTGGCCTTGGGGTGGCTGTGCTGTGCCTGCTTGCAACGCTAAGGAAGTGTGTATCTGTGTGCGTGCTTGTGCGCGTGGGCAGTGCGAGCAATGGCGTGCACTGGAGCAAGTTTAGCTGTAGGTTCAATTCCTGCCAGTTTGAGTGGAGTATCATTGTGTTTGTGTGTCAGAGCAGTGTAAGTGTGAGGTTGCTTCTTGGGCTACGTCGCCTTCGCTGTTTCGTTGTATTGGGTGTTTGCTGTAAGTGCCCCGCAACTTGTGGCTCGCCAGTGGAAAGCTGCAGGTGAGCAGGAGGGGTCGCTGAAAGCAGTGTCGCCCTAGATGTTTTTCACACTGTTTTATTACCTTTGGATCTGTTCCTGAGCAGGTGCTTGTATGGGGGTGCTCCTAAGGGTCCCCAGCTCAGGGACCTCAGCATGGGTGTGCACATTGCCATCGCAACACCTGGGCGTCTGAACGATTTCTTAGAGGCTGGACAGGTGGGTTCCAAGCTTCACCCTGATTTTGTGCGGTTGTGTGCATGCCTTCCCTGTGCTCCTGTGTCTGACACAAGTGTGCTGCAGAAATTTTCTGCTGCAGCTTGTCATGTCTCACTGGTTGCTCAAAATCTCTGTGTCCTGGGCTGTGTGTGCATCCTCAGATTTCAAGCATGTGCTCACTCTGATGGCATGCACAGGCTCGTCTGGGCAATGTCAGCTACCTGGTGCTGGATGAAGCCGATCGCATGTTGGACATGGGCTTTGAGCCTCAGATCCAGAAGATTGTCCGCTCCCTGCCACGCCAGCGGCAGACGCTGTTTTTTAGGTGAGGGGCAGGGAAACAGGATAGCTCAGTGCACACTTTGCTATGCCTGGTGCACAGGAGGGTGTTGTGAAACTTGCTTTGTCACCTGAGCACAGTGATGAACATGTCCCCTGCTTCTTTCCTCTTCCAGGGATGCCTCGAGTTGTGCTTGTTGGAAGCTAAAAAGGCATAAGTCTGCTGCTTCTTTCGTTCCTGAGTTGGCACTTTCTGTTCCTGCCTGTGCACAGTGCCACCTGGCCAAAGGAGGTGAAGGCCATCGCCTCCCAATTTGTGGGCCCCCGCACCGTCCACATCTTCATTGGCGGTGTGGAGGAAAAGCTGGTAGCAAACAAGGCCATCACGCAGCACGTCAAGATCATGAACAGCAACTTTGAGAAGCTGCCAGAGCTGACGGTAAGCTGCTTCCCCATTGTTCCTTGTTCGAGCCAACGGCCGTGTGTTAGTTTCTTAGCTTGAGCTTGAAAAGCAGCTTGTCTGGTGCCTTGGCCAGGTGACAGCTTTTGCCCTTTTTCTCTGTGCTCCGCTTGTATCAACGGTTCAAGCACATAATGAAGAGTTAAAGCGCCACTGCCTGTGATAGGGACCACTTGACGCTAGTGTTATGGTTTTATCCAGGCCTGCCCTGCTCGTGCACTAAGTCAGAGCTAGCTCTTCTCAACTATGACGTGTGCAAAAATCCCTCTCATTGCTCTGTGTGGTTGCAGCGCATCCTCCGCTCAAAGCCCACCGACCGTATCATGATCTTCTGCACCACAAAGCGGATGTGTGATCAGCTCAGTCACAGCATCGCGCGCGAGTTCCGCTCCGCAGCCATCCACGGTGACAAGCGGCAACAGGAGCGCGACTACGTGCTCAATGCTTTCAAGCAGGTATGTATGGGGCAGCAGGGCGTGCGCCTTCTTCATGTGTGTTTGCGCTGACCCTCACCAAACCTCTGATGGCTATGGCTGGTTAGATTGTGAGGATGTGTCGAGTGTGTAGCTGTTGCATCCCCGAGCACTCATTTTGAAAGCTGCACAGCTCGCAGGTATATCCTCCTGCCAAGGATGCCTTTGCCATGCTTTGCGTGCCTCTCCTCCCAGCCTCTCCCCTCCTTTCTGTGATGTGCAGGGCCAAATCTCCATCCTTGTGGCCACTGACGTGGCTGCCCGTGGCCTGGACATTCCTAACGTGAATGCCGTGATCAACTACGACTTCCCAACAGGTGCGTGATGCAGGCCTAGAGTCATCTACGCTTGCTGTCCTACTGGCTTGCGCAAGCGATGTTCATCGCTGATTGGTCCAGTACTGGTTGCGCAGATCATCATGGGCCCTGCTTGCGCATGGCTGATGGGGCCAGTTGCTGCAAGCGGAGCAATGTCTCTGAAGTGTGGGAAGTCGCAGTTTTTTGGTACCCCTATCTGGCGCTGCCATCGATTTGGAATTAAGATGGCAGCAAACACAAAATGTTAGCCGTTCAGCCAGCTCATCATGGCAAGCTGCTCCTCGGATTCCTCTGACTTATTTGGTGCCATTCTCGCTCTTATGTTTGCCTGTTCTCAGGTGTGGAAGACTACATCCACCGCATTGGTCGCACAGGCCGCGCTGGCAAGTCAGGAGAGTCGTACACGTTCTTCACCCAAGAAGACGCCAAACATGCGCGCGAGCTAGCTCAGGTGGGTGCAAGATCGATCAACCAAGACGCCCAGTCCTGGAGAGCTCTGTGCAGCCAGGAGCGCAACTGCCAGGCACCAGCATCTGCTTTTGGGGATTGAAGTGGAAGAATTGGAATCGGAGCTCATTGGTGCTCACACCCTGCTAAGTGCACACATGCCCGTGTGGCCCTAGTCGAGAGTGGAAAAAGCATGTGTCGATGCACTCTGTGTTTGCAAGGCTGCACACAGACTCCTACTCCTGCACACATAGATGCTGAGTGGCCAGCAGGCCTGCAAGCCACCAAAGCTCACTTCCTCTTTTGAATCGTTGCATTGGAGCCCAGCCATCTTGTTGGTCCCAACCTCTGGTGCACTGCAATGGATTGGAAGAGTTACTCTTGTTGCCCCTGCCACCGAGAATTGCTATCCCTTGCAGCTGTCTTCAATACAATCCTCGCCCCTGGAGAGTCGGTGTGCTGGGCTGCCTGTGCAGAAGCGGCATGAACGACGTCCTTTGCATGGCATCCACAGCTGCTCGGCATGCAATGCGGACAACGTCCTCAGCATTTCATGCAGTGCCTCTTGGCATGCTATGCGTGCAGGTGATGTCTGAGGCTGGCCAGTACGTGCCCCCTGAGCTGGCCTCCATGCGCGGAGGCTTCGGTGGTGGCCGCAGTAAATGGGGCAGCGGGGGCGGGGGCGGGGGCGGACGCTATGGCGGAGGCGGTGGAGGCTTTGGTGGAGGTGGCTATGGTGGGGGAGGCGGCAGGTTTGGTGGCGGCTACAGCAGCATGCCTCCTCCCTCCTACTCCATGCCCGCCCCCATGCCAGCATCATCTTCCTATGATCGCAGCAGCCGAGACTACAGCAGGAGCAGAGACTACAGCAAGGACCGTCGCCGCTCCAGGTCCCGCTCTCCCCGCCGCACCTCCTCCAGCAGGCGGCGCTCACCCAGTCCTGTGGGGCGCCGCGGCAGCCCCACCTACCGGTAGAGCACTACCAGCCACTGCGCTTTTGTTCACACAGCACAGCACATTGCTCTCTCGGTGCCCTGAGTATCAGCACATTGCTTGGGCTGCGGTGTGTCGTGCAAAGGCATTTTTCACATAAGAACTTAAAACAGAAATTTGCTCTTCTTGAGCCCCTGTGTGTGTGATATTTGTGGTTGCTGGTGCAGACAGGGTGCGAGAATGCGTGCATGCTTGTGTGTGTGTGTGTGTGTGTGTGTGTGTGTGTGTGTGTGTGTGCGTGCGCGCAACTTTTTCTCAGACGATTAACAGCTTGATTCATTAAATCAAGCTATCTTTCCTTTCATTGCACATTATAACATGTGAATAAAGGCATTTGCAGCAACTTCTGCACAACTATCCTATGTAAATAGAATTACGCGCTTAAAGCTGATTTGAGTTGATTGATACTCAGCCCCAAATTTGCTCTATGGAGTCAGAGCGATGTGCTCCATCCTCTCTTACAAAGCAATAATGCAGTTTCTTCTTCAGAAGCCACAGAAGGCCAGAACGTGTGCATTACCAGACAGGCTTTTGGTAACTGCTATTCTCTCTTTGTTTTGAAGGAAAGGATTCAACCTTAAGTTACATGGCAGTATCTGCCTAAATGCAGCTTAGGTGGAGCAAGGTTGTGGTGTGATTGGACCTTCAGCTACTTATTTTGGCTGCTTGGCTTGCTGAGCAGTGCCAGCCAAACAGAATCCATGATTTCAAAAATATGACCAAATGAGCATCATGAAACGATTTCAAAAACAAAACAATAAAGTACAGGGATACGTTGACGAGTCTCAAGTTGAATACATTTATTAAACCTTCAGCCATGGTTGGGTTCAAGTTGCTCAGCCATGAAGTTCAAGGTAAGGAAAGGAAAGGGTGACAGCTGTATCTGCCTGCAGGAAAGGAAAGGAAAGGGTTACATAGCTGTACCTGCCTACGAGGGCAGCTTAGCTGAAGCATAAAGAGATGCCTGCAACCAAACCAGACCTGAGTTTGAAACTAAAAGAAAAGTCTGAAGTCTACAACTGTTTTTGCATTGCTAAAAAACAGAGATATAGGAAGCGTAGAAGTTGCTCAAACTGTTTCTCAAAAACCATGCCACATTCATGTACAGCCCCATGCTCGCCAGGATAGCAATGAGGTACGTGTTCAGCAACCAGAGGATTGACAGACATGTGTGTAGCTCCAACAAAGCATACATGTGCGCATACCCAAACTCAGTATGTTCAGCCCCACAGCAACAAGAAACACCCTGTGTAACCCCATGACTGGCAGCAATCATCAGCCATGTTTAGCTTCCAAAATGCTGTACTGTGTGTGGCCCCACACCTTTCTGGACTGCATGTTGTGTAGCCCCAATACCCCTCACACCAACTGTTCAGCTCCACATACTTCCAATTGAAGCACATGTTTAGCGCCAGGATGAGAAAGAAAGGCATCTGTGGCCCCAACACTGGCCTCGCGCACAAGTCAAACCAAGTGTGTCTGGCCTCAAAGCACAGGAAACTGGTAGTGTGCAGCCCCATGACAGGCAGACCAAAGCCAGCCATGTCTAGCTCCCACAAACAGAGTGCAATGGATGACCCCACACCAGTTTGACCCGTGATTGTAGTATAGCTCCAACATGACTATCACCACCACTGTTTAGCCCCACATACTTCCAAAGACGCATCCAGTTCACATGTGTAGCACCATGAATCCTACGTATCACAAGCCAAGACACAAGTCCGTGGGCACTATGTTTGACCAAACAATGTGCTCACTGTTGGGCATCTTGGGCCTTCATTGCCTGGCGCATGTGCTTCTTCTCTTTGTCTTTTATACGCTTCAACTGGCGCGGGGTCGGGGCGGGCCTGCAGGGGCAGATTACAAGGTTTATTATTACAATGAGTTACAATGGGGTTTGACCTTCAGCCAGGTAGTTTGGCTGCTCGGTCTGCTCAACTGTTCCAACAGCACAAAAAATATCCATGAGATCAGAAATAAGACGATAAGTCTTGTTAGTTTGCTTCTGCAAGAAATGAATAGCATCCTCAGAGCTAGCTTGAGAATAGTAGAAAGTGCCTGAATCGTCCAGAAAAATTCTATAAGACGAGGGGAAGTCAGAAAATAACTGTGCATAAGCCCTTCGAAGGTTTACAAGGTTGACAATAAGCCCTTCGAAGAGAACACACAGAAGCGCAAGAACAAAGGAACACCGCATGCTTTTCATCTTGGAGTCCTTGTTCACATCTATCACACGTTGATGTGTGCTCCTGCCAAAGTGATGTCTCAACTCTTAAAGTATGAGCATGTAAGCGAAAACGTGCAATGTTTCTTAGCGCGCGCTTGCCCAAATCAAGATGCAAATACCTGGGGATTACAAGGTTTAAAAAGATAAGGCCTTCAGTCAAGGAGTGCGACTGCTAGCCTGCTCATAAAAGGCAATCAATTCATGAAGGAAATAAGGAAATTTGTTGTTGTTCTGGTTCAAAAAAGCAGACACATCATGAGATTCTGCCTGTGAGAACAAGGGAGCATATTTCCTGCGGAGAGAGACCACCTGGGGATGTGTGCAATGGAAGAGGACATGTTGTTCATCCTGGACATCATCATCATCAGCCTCACAAAGGTCACAGTTTGGGGAAGAGCTGTGATTCCAAGTTGCTGTCTCATAGCGAAGGGTGTGAATGCGGAGTCTAAACCGAGCCACGCTGCAAATGACATCATGGGGGAGATCAAGGAACATGTATTTGGGCAGACTATAAGGAGAATGCATAACCAAGGCTCTTTTAGTAGGAGGAGCGCACCACTGGTGATAAGTCAAGCGTTTACTGTTGCGCTCTCTAGGGTGTGTGTTGGAAAAAGGTTCCCAATATTGTAGATGCCTGGTCCTGAGATCTACAACAAAACAATTGAGAGCAATGGGCTCACAATTCAGCAGCTTCTGTTTGAAAATATGGGAGTGTGCCAAACCATCCATAGCTGACAGAATACGGGAGGACCAACAATCATCAGATCTCGAGCTCAGCCGCATGTCAGCCTGCAAAATATTTTTCATTGTGGAGCTGTTGCATCGGCAGGGAGTTGTAAAGACGCATTGCTGCTCAGAACCAGTTAAATCGTAAGGGCTCCAGACCACATTCTCGCATGATGCACCAAGAGGGAGTAGTGTCCTTGACCTCCAAAGTTCTTTTAAGCACTGTTAGCAGCCACTTCTGTATGGGATTGTCCATCTCTTTGCCTTGTCGAAGGTAAAGGGGTAGCCCAGATCCGACTTGCATACATGCCAGCAGGAATTGCATACGTCTTGAGGAGCCAAACCTGGGCGTGTAATCTGTTGGCAAGGTCGTGCTCTGCCTGGAAGTTTTTCACATTTCTTATTCCAGGCATAACAGCGTGCCTGGCATTACGGATGGGGTTGTTGCACACATTTTTAATGAAATATCACTGGCTAAACCCCGGAGCCAGGTAGGGTTCTGACTGTTTAAGTGGACTCTTGCAGCTGTATGCCAGACTGCAATAATTTGAAGGTCCCAGGTATGCTTAGGGAGAGCAAACTCCTGGCTGGGCCAGGATTGGGGAATGTCGTAGGTAAGCTCACTTTTGGGTGGTCCAAACTTATAGCAGAGGTGCGGGTAAGCAGTAAGGAGTTTTGAGTAGGGATTGGTTATCATCAGCTTACAGATTGCTGGCAGAAACATGAAGGTGGCCATAGCCATAGCAGTCGCACTTCTTGACTGAAGGCCTTATCCTTGTAAACCTTGAAAAACTTCCCATAGACAAGAAGCAAATCCTAAGAGATCTAGGCTCACGTCCTGATGCTATACTGATTACTCCCTATAAAGCCAAACCCACTCCTTCTTCTCCTTCTTCCACTCGCTCACACCATGCGTTACGCAGCAGACACAACCCAACACAGAGGACCACACGAGCCAACCGCGTGAGACAGCCCCACCAACTTCATGTAAACCAGCGACATGTGCACTTGATTGAAATTAGGTACTGTGAAGACGCGAGGCCTGGACAACAGTTAGAGGCGGCACAGCGGCAGCATACAGACCTCAGCAAACTCATTAGTGCTAAAGTTGTGACTCTCCACACCATCCTTCTGGGTGTTGGTGGGACCTGCTATACTGATCATACCTTGAACCAGTTTAAACAACTTGGACTGGACCATCAACGGGCCCATAAACTTGCTCAAAAACTCCATGCCCATTCGGTTCAGTATGCCCATAAGCTTGTTATCACTAGACGTGCTATGGAAAATGATGCTTCTCACAGCCAGGTTCTGGAGCCGGGTGCTTCCAGTAACCCTAAAGATCCCCATTAGCTTTGTTCTTTGTAGCTTTGTGGTGGAGGAGGCTCACGGCTCTTCTGAGCCAATGTGTCTCCTTTTCCTTAATTGATGTAGGGAGAGTTCCCTCTGCCTACGTAGTTTTTCTTTTTCTTTTCTTTTCTTTTCTTTTCAAGAAGCAAATTGACAAGGTCCCCAACAGACCAGCCTCGATGACATACAAGATGAAAAAACATGTGCTGTTCAGATGTTTCAATCCCCAGGTCTGCTCTCTCCGTCAAAGTGTGCCTCACTTTTTGAGCACAACTTCTCTTTTCTACATCTCCATATCTCCCACAGGATGCCCTGTCTAGGTACCATGCACCATGCAAATTCCCAGGATATCAATATTTTTCTAAACCAGGATAACAACAAACTTCCTTTTTTACTTTGTGATCTCTTGTGTATTTATGAACAGCCTGAGGCTAGCAGTGAAACGTATTGAATGAGGCCTTTTTCCCTTGTACCCCTTGGACCGTGATGATAGGGTTGCCAGGTGGCCACATCCTCAAAGCACTGCTGTGGCACACAACACAATGGCATGCATAATTCCGTAAAATTTTTAAAGAAGCTCTTTTTCCTGGGTAGGCTGATGCCTTAGGATAGGCCAACTTAAAGCTATGTCTGAATGTTTTGGCTCCTTACATTGCACGTCTGTTTGCTGCCATGATGGAGAGGGCTGAGATTCCTGCTTGTTGGAAAGTGGCTAAGATAACTCCTCTTTACAAGAAGGGCTCTGTGCTGGACCCAGGGAATTATTGCATGCTCGCAGTAAGTGGCACCCTGTACAGGCTGTATGCTAACGTTCTTAGGGAGGTGGTCACTGGGTGGTGTAAGGATAAAAACAAGATTCCAGACACTCAATTTGGTTTCTATCCTGGCCGTAACACTTTGCAGCCCATTTTCATTTGCGGCACTTGCAGCATGCTGCTCAGGTCAAGCACCCAAATGCATCCCCAAGGCTGCATGCAGCTTTTATTGACTTCAAGCAGGCATACGATACTATTCCTAGGGAAGCTCTTTGGACTCACCTGCAGCGCATTCATATGCCTGTGTGCCTGTTGGCTGTCATTAAAAGCATGTATGCTAATGATGAGTATATCTTGGTGGATGGCTGCAAGCAAGCTCGTGTGCGCCCCCATTTTGGAGTCAAACAAGGCTGCCCGCTTTCCCCCTTGTTGTTCTCCTTGTATATCAATGACGTGGACTGCTTGGCAGAAAATGTGCAAGGGGCTATTACAGACACTAGGGACGTTCGAGTCACCCACATGCTGTATGCAGACGATTTGTGCCTCACTAGTAACCTTCCTGATCAGCTCCAACTGATGTTAGATAGGCTACATACGTATGCTCAGCGGAAAGGGTTGGTGATCAATACTGCCAAGTCTGAGATTGTGCACTTTAATTCAAAGGGTGATAATGTGCCAGTTTTCACGTTAAGTGGAGCTCGTTTGGCGTGTGCAGATTCTTTTAGGTATTTAGGCATGCTGTTCACAAAACAACGCAACCCGCAAGCCACTGCTGAGTACATGTGTGCCCCTTTCCTAGCTGGTTGTAGACGGATTAGGCAATTCGCATCTGAGCACCACCTGACAGATAGGTTGCATACCATGCTCTGGCTGACTAAAGCTGCTAGCATGTATGCGTGCCAGATTTGGGGCACTAGATTATGAAAGAAGGAACTGAAATGGACTGTCCTTTGCAAACTGTACATCTGTGCTTATTGAAGCGTATCCTTGGGGTAAAGCGCACCACTCCTAATTGGTCTGTACTGCGCGAGTGTGGGCATGAACCTTTACAGTTCTATTGGTTTCGTGCAGCAGTTAGGTTTTACAATGCTTTACTGCGCAGCAACAGCACTACACTCAGTAAGGTACTGCAAGCAGATGTTGAAATGAGCAGGCTTTCCCATAAATGCTTGACCTCAGAATTTTTGGCTGCCTGCACAGGCTTGGACGGGTGCAACGTGTTTACTCATTGTGTTCGGTCAGGGCAGCCTATAGTCATGAGGGAGTTTGTTGTTGATCTGAGAAAAAGGCTGCGAGGTGTGTGGAATGCTGATGCCTTGGCAGAACATGGTGACCACACGAACAAATTAGCCAAGTATCATCACTGGATGGCACTTCCTTTGATACCCTTGTTTGTTCATGGTGCGCCCTTTTCTGTCCCCAGGTATTTGCATCTTGATTTGGGCAAGCGCGCGCTAAGCAACATAGCACGTTTTCGCTTACATGCTCATACTTTAAGAGTTGAGACATCACTTTGGCAGGAGCACACATCAACGTGTGATAGATGTGAACAAGGACTCCAAGATGAAAAGCATGCGGTGTTCCTTTGTTCTTGCGCTTCTGTGTGTTCTCTTCGAAGGGCTTATGCACAGTTATTTTCTGACTTCCCCTCGTCTTATAGAATTTTTCTGGACGATTCAGGCACTTTCTACTATTCTCAAGCTAGCGCTGAGGATGCTATTCATTTCTTGCAGAAGCAAACTAATGACACTTATCGTTTTATTTCCGATCTCATGGATTTTTTTGTGCAGTTGGAACAGTTGAGCAGACCGAGCAGCCAAACTACCTGGCTGAAGGTCAAACCCCATTGTAACTCATTGTAACTCTACTATTCTCAAGCTAGCTCTGAGGATGCTATTCATTTCTTGCAGAAGCAAACTAATGACACTTATCGTCTTATTTCCGATCTCATGGATATTTTTTGTGCAGTTGGAACAGTTGAGCAGACCGAGCAGCCAAACTACCTGGCTGAAGGTCAAACCCCATTGTAACTCATTGTAACTCATTAAAGCCATGTCTGCATGCCTGCACTACCGTGATTGAACCTCTAGATTGGACTGGTTTGGTTACAGGGACCTTTTGCTTTAGCTAAGTTCCCGTTGTAGGCAGGTAGAGCTAGCTATGAAACCCTATCCTAACCTATCCTTCTTCCCGGGAATGATAGCCTTGCACTAATTGTTGTTTAAGTCAACGCTGCCAGGAGTGGCCCTGCCTATATCAGTTTTATGCTGTATAACTCAATATATAGCCAGACACTTCAAGCATCTTGCCATTGAGCTATACAGCAAAAAATTGGGAGTCCAAGTCTCGTGACTTCTATGTCCTTGTCTGCGCATTTGCCTTCTCTTCCTTTCCGGCTCTCATCCCATGGGCATCATATGCAAATTATTCATGTACCAAGGTACAGAGGGCACATTGAATCACTATTGCAAACGTCCATGAACTGTAACATCACACGCAAAAAAGGAAGCCTGATGGAAATGGCAAAAATGGAAGTTAAGACTGGAAAAAAGGGATTAGACAGGGCCTTCCCTGTTCATTGTGTCTATATATTTGTCGTAGTAGGCTGCTGCCTTGTCAAAGTCGCCCATGTCCGTATAGCAATCAGCAATAGTTCCATAGGCGTCTGCATCGCCTGCGATTGAGAAAAGGATGCAAGGAGCATGTGTGAACGCAAGTGCAGCATCCTTGTGCAGAGCACGCCGCTGCTAGTCACTGAATGGCCAGAAGAATTTGGCATGCTTGATCTTTTGTCCATAAAGCAGACAATTTGCATCACAGCTCCCCACTGCACAATGAGCAAAAGTCACTGATATCAACACTGATATATCCACCTCTGCACAAGCCGTACCACTTAGTCGCGCACCTGTGAACTCCTTGAATTCTTGAGAGATCTCCAGGACCCGCTCCAGGTGCTTGATTGCTGACTTGTACTGCCCCTGAATGCGTGCTGATGCAGCGAGGCCACGCATAGCTCGGCGCTCTTGCACCTGTGTGTGTGCGTGTGTGTTGTGTATTTGTGTGTGCGTTTTCCGAGCTTTTTGAGAGCAAAAAATTGGAGGATTTGGGGCAAAGAGGCTTTGGGTGCAGAGGGGGTCAAAGTTAACTTAAAAAGCCCTTTGCAATTTTGACTTAAGTGACCTGATTTACAAAATTCTCTTTAAAAGAGTGATGATGAGGACAGACAAAGGGTGAAAAGGGGGCAGAGCAATTGTGAGTACAAGGCCAACAAGCCATATGGCCTCACCAACAAGTTCCAGGCAGCCTAACCTAAGTTCTTCAACTGCCCATTGCTTGAGCATTAGAATAGGGATGGAGTTCTGGACGATGACAACATCTGAGTATGTGGCTAAGTGCCTCTCCTGCAAGGCCAGCTTCCAGTGCATAATTCGGAACGTGAAAGCGCATGAGATTGGCAAGAAGCAAAAAGAAAAGGAGCAGACAGCAGCATGGCAGCAGGTACAGACGGACAAGGCAGCACGGCAGCAGCACTTAAGACAAGGGCGCAAAGTACACAGCATAGCTCCATGCAGGACAGACAGCAGCTTTAAGCTGCTCAATGCTAGCAAGCACAGACGCTGTGGATAGCTCAGCAGGAAGACAGTAAGGCTGTGAACAGTTTGGCAGACATAGCCATCAACTCACAGGCAACATAGCATCGACCTCTTGCACAGGCAGTCTTATGATTTTGTTTGATGTTTTGCATGGTCTAATTAAAAAGTCATGTGGGACTGATTAGCCGGGAGGTCGCGCTGCGGCCACCTGACGAGCTGGAGGCATTTGGGAAAGAGCTATAAAACAAAGGTTCATGAGAAGGGCATACTTAGGTGTGGCACAAAAACACAGGTTTTTGAAAAAGAGAACACTGAAGTGTGTGTGTGTGTGTGTGTGTGTGTGTGTGTGTGTGTGTGTGTGTGTGTGTGTGTGCGCGTGTGTGTGTGTGTGTGTGTGTGTGTGTGTGCGTGTGTGTGTGTGTGAAGGGGGGGGGGGGGGGCTTGATGCTGAGTGATGAATGCACATGATTATTGTAGGTTTGTTTGGTTTGATTACAAGCACCTTTTTGCTTCAGCTAAGCTGTCCCCGTAAGCAGGTACAGCTATGCAACTCGTTCCTTTCTTATCATGCACACCTGCACATATGCATCACCTTACCATCATACTTGCAGGCTCCTCGAGCATTTCTGTGCTGCAGACCACCACTCAACCTTAGTCTCACCAAAATATTCAAGCATCAAGATCGATGCGATTGATCTAGACATGGAAGCACCTGAGAGCATCGTTGATGTGCGTTTCCTACATATTTGGTGGTCAGGTTTTACACAGAATGCCTGCCACAGCCTCCCGCATCAGGTTGAGCATGGTTGCCTGACTCAACTAGAACCCTCATCAACAAGGGCGTACTTAAGAACAGGTTCCACTCATGATTTCTGTTCAAGGTACACTGTGGTGGCTGCAAAGGCCCTTGGTGGACGCCAAAGCTTGCTGGCCCGCGCGCGACTGCCCCTGGAGGCAACTCTTCTCCCCACCTTGTCTCCCAGCTGCTTTGACAGCATCAGCGCCTTCTCAAAGCGGATCATGGCAGCAGCCCCGTTTTCCTTGAGTAGCCGCTTCCCTGCCCGCAGTGCATCCCTGCGAGCAAGGCAGTGTTTGGTGAGCCTCTGTCAGAGGACCTTTCCTTGAGGCGCACGGCGGCCTCTTTGGCCAAGTGCAGTCTCCTCCTAGTACTTCTTCTTTTGCTCGCAGTGCATCCCTGGGAGCAGAGGCAAGCAGACACAGAGGCCACCAGGGCTATGTGGTCAACCTGATCACAGGGCACACTGCCCAGGATCGCCCGAGTGCACAGCAGCATGCGTCCAACACCAAGCGAGGCAGAGCCGCGCCACACACAGTGCTGCATGCCTGCTGCTGTGCTGGCACGGTACTCTCACCCTCTGCGGCACTCCCAAGCTGCACCGATCAATAGAGGGACTCCACATAAGCACACATGGGTAAGCACCAACTTCGTTTGCACGTTTGAACAGGGTCGCTCATACAGCCGTCATGCTTTGACTGGTGGCCTCTGCATGTAAACCCTACCCTGTACCTTACAAAGCTCATGCATCTGCACGTTCAGGCACATGCACCATCCCGTGCCTGAGCAGGAGAGCCGGTTGTCTGAGCTCCCCCCCCCCTGCTCCAGCTTGGCTGCCCTCCCTGCAACCATAGCCACACTCATAGCCATGCAGGCCTCATCCACGTATCCACACAGTAAGGCGCAGGCACCCATGCAGCAGCCCAACTATGCTGCTCGGGGCATGCTGAAGACTGTACCTGCACTGCAGCTGCTCTGCGCTCATCTCATCCTCCTCCAAGGACATTATGCTGTAGTTGGGCTGGACTGCTGGGCTGGCTGAGGGGCCGGCTGTGGGCGCAGCGGCAGTTGCAGTGGCAGAGGGGGCCATGGTGGTGGCCCCAGGCTTTGCCTTGGGCATGATGATGGGAGTGGCGGTGGCAGTGGCTGCACCACCTCCGGGGGAATCGACAGAGGAGGTCGAGCCTACGGGGGGGGCGTAAGTCAGGCCTGCGTACGTACACGCGCACAGAGCGTTTGTGCTTGTGTGCTTGCGTGTGTGTGTGTGCGCGCGTGCGCACACGCATGTGTCAATGGCCTGGCATGCACCAACTGCTTGCTCCATGTTCCAAAAATGAAGTTTTCTGCAGGGAGTGCACAGAGCAAAATGTGACGCACAGGGAACTTGCTACAGATTCCACCCAGGTCTGGCTTTGCAGACTCCATGTCGGCACACCCGCCTGACTGCTTAGATCCCTACCACATTTTAATTCCCTACTGTGAAGTGGTAGTGCATATGGGGCCTCCAACCAGGGGCATAGGCTAGCAGTCAATCGCTTTGAAGGACTCCTGCTTTTGTACCTCTGAAACCTACCTGGGGCATACAAGGTCCCTGCACGGGCCTGCTGCCTGAGCGACAGGTTGATCTTGCGGAGCTGCTCGTTGAGACGCTCCAGCTCGTCCTTGCGCTGCCGGGCTGCCACACCGCCCACAACAGCACCCACCTGTAGTTCCCACATGAGAATGGTACAAAGAATCATGCTGGAAAGTGTTGGTTTTGCTGTGGATACTGAGAGGTATAACCTGTCATAAGTGCCTGCTGCTGTCCACCCAAGCACTACCTCCTGGCATGGTGCACACAGGTAAAATGCAAAGAGGTGCAGTCCTCCAATTCTTCCCCCTCTGCAATAGGCCATCTGAGCTTAGCGCAGACTAGTATGCACACCGACCCATTTCATTCTGCATTTGTTCAGATAATGCTTTGAATGGCCTTAGTTACCACTTGCTTGTCTGATCTGTGTTTGTGCTGAAGCTTACGCTGGGCGTGCTTTTTTGCGTGGAAGCACAAAGAGATGAAAGCATTTAGCACCTATTAGCTGAGTACGTGAATCAAATGCTACATGCAGTTGCATGCTAGTTAGCAATTTGCCAGAGTTTTCACCACAATTTTCTGTGAACACTTCGTCTCTTTATTACATAAAAAACAAACGCGTGTGAGGAAGGAAGACCGGCATTAGCTACAGCCTCACGTAGCGTAGAAATGGAGGAAAGAGAAGAGCGGAGAGTACAGCTATTCGTCCCACTCTGCGTTACACATGGTAGCGGAGCAATTGCTCTTCAGGAGACCTTGAGCCCTCCCAACCTAGAGTCCAACATTGAATGTACGGGGCTGACATGAGCGCCCACTCACCAGTGCAAAAAGCTCCGTGATGCCTACGACATCGACGCCAAAGGGCGTGGCACATAGTTTACCCTCCTGCAAGCATGCAAGTAGTTGCACCCAAAATTGAAAGCAATTGCGGACAGGTGACTTGCAAGCTGCCCCCTCAGAGGGCAGCAGGCACAGCAGTGAATCGCAAGTCAAATGCATTTACAGCCAGCGCACCATGGTTTCCCTGCTCTCCTTCTCCAGCCTTTCGCGCTCTTCCTTCAGCGCCTTGCGCGCCTCCCCCTCCCTTTCTTGGCGTAGGCGGTACAAGCGCTCCTCCTCCTCTGCTAGCGGTCCCCTGTGTATGAAAACATGATTTGCAACAGACCTATCACAGCCCAAGTCTGTTGAGCAGGAGCCGCATGCATTTAAATGATGAGCAGCTTCAACATCCTGGAGATGGGAGTGCAGCTACTTGCGAAACAGATGTGGTCCTGTTGAGGACTTGCTCAGGTGGCATCAATATCAGGGCTGATTGGTATTGTCAAGGAAACATAATATAAGGTGCTTACATGCTTACATGCACCTGCGGCCACACCTCACTGGTCACACACGCCCACTGCAGGCATCACTGTTGGATACACCTCTCCTCTCTGCTCTGAATCAAAAACACCGCCTTCCCAGCAGCAGCACTACACTCACTTGGCTCCGGTGGATTCCAGGAATGGCGCTGCCTGGCTGGCGGGGACCTGGGGTGACAGGAGCGAGGAAGCGGTGGTGCCCAGCACCAATCCCGCAAGGACATTTCTCCTGCTACTCCTGCCAGCACTTGCGGCATCGCCAGAACTGGTGGATGGGGCTAAGGACACATCCTCGCTGCTGGATCTCTCAGGCAATGCCCGAGCGGTGGAAGCTGCCGGGCACGATTTGCAAGCAGATTTTGTCCTAACACAGGGCGACTGGACCTTGCTTCCCGCAAGGTTTTGTTGTAGAAGGTGCATATTTTATTATTTTTTACTAACGTAGGATGGGCTGGTCGCCAAACAATCTCAAAAGATCTCAAAGAATGCAAAAAGTGCGCAGGCTGAACGAAATTAAATATACCGGTATCTGACCACATGTACAGTTTAAAAATAGAGGCACAGAAGCGGGCAGTACTTGTGACCCAGGTGAGAGCCCTGATGATATCCACCAGCAGGATAGATCTGCGCCAAGGTCACATGCACAACCATACTCAAGTAAAGTATGCACATGAGCATGCACACGTGCGCACACACGCACGCACGCACGCACGCACGCACACGCACGCGCACACACACACACACACACACACACACACACACACACACACACACACACACACACACACACACACGCACGCGCGCACACACACACAGACACACACACACACACAGACACACACACACACACACACGCAAATTGTCATCCTGGCTGACAAGTTTTCCCTGACAACCTCCTGACTGTGGTATGATACACACACACGCACACATGCAAACACACACAGACAGACACAGAAACATACAGACACACGCACACACAACATAGACACAAGCACGCACAACATATACATGCGCACACAAGCACACACACACACACACACGCACACACACACATGCACACACAGAGACACAGAAACACACACAGGCACAGACACAGAAACGGAAACATGCACACAAAAAAAACTCACACACACAACATAAATACACACATACATACTCACATACGCACGCATGCGCACACCCCCACACTGAGCACATAGGGAGTTGTGCAAGAAGTTACACGGAGGTGCTCTCCGTGTAACTACTTCAGCCTGCATCATAAAGTTGCGCATTGCCTGCCTGCAGGCTCCTGAGGACGAGCTGGATGATGGCACAGCAGCGCTGCGTGATGCCCTGGAGGCAGACCTTGCAGAAGGGGCGGTTGAGTTCTCCATTGGCAACCCCAGGGTGGAGCACATCACTGGCGTGGTGCACCTGTACCGGGATTTCCCTGTGCCTGCTCCTCAGCAGGTGGCCAGAGCTGCAGGGGCAGCAGGCGGGGCGGGGGGTGCTTGGGGCAACGCCCCCTCTGAGCTGAGCCGTCCGCCCGTCTTCTCCCTGCCGGTTGGTTGCTACGCACCGCGCAAATTCTCTTGCTCGGCAACCCCCCCCTGCTTGCTTTTCCACGATGAGTTTCTTCATTTAATTCTTTTCCCATCAGCATGACTCCCAGTGTACACTTACATGAGCCAGTAAGAACAAGCGCGTGTGTTTTGACATGCCATGGCTGTGATTTGCCTTCCATATGGAAGCACAAACTCTGGCACTCCAACACAGTGCCTCGAGCAACTCTGTCATGCGTCCCTGCCTCTTTCAATCCATTGGTATGACAGCCATGTCCTTTCCTCGATCGCTCCCACCCCAAAATCATTCTGAATTCCTGCGTTTTTCACTATCGCTGGTGTAACTGGTGTTGTCTTAACTAACGCTGGTGTAGACTTATTATTTTATGATGAACCATGGCTCCTCAGGAAGGCAGGGGCCCCACGATCTGCTGCTTGGCCATCCCTGCCGACATGAGCATGGCGGACTTCTGCAACTTTTGTGGCGCTTACCTTGAAGCTATCCGTAGCATGCGTGTGCTGCGGCGCGAGGCGCGCTCGCAGGTGGTGTGCATGGTGCTCATCCGCTTTGCCACCCAGCAGCTTGCAGACGACTTCTATAAGCACTTCAACCAGAAGCCGGTACGTGCATGTGCGCACTCCTGAGCTGGCCCAGAAGCTGATCTTGACTTGTGAGTGCGGCGGCCCACATGACACGATGTGTCTCCGTTGTCCTTGCTTGTTGTTTTGCAAGAACCTCGAGGTTGTGCCGAGTCACAGGTGCTCCCTTCTGTTCACGGGGAAGCTGCCGACGTGCAATGTGTGGACATCAGCTGAAATGAGGTTGTCCAGAGCTGGCCTTTCATATGTCACCCGCATGAACTCAGCACTTAGCTACAAAGACGAAAAAAATGAAACTGTGAAACGGCCCACGCAGCATAGACAGTCCAGTGTGAGGCGGCTGCAAGAACGGCTTGCTCCTGTTTTCTGCGTGCAGTCTTTGTGCTTGTGCCGGACAGGATGGTGCTGCCCAAGAACACCTATGCCGAGCACTCGAAGCGCTTGCATCAAAGTGCTGGCAATCCTTCCGTGCTGCCTGCAGTTCTCAAGCCTGAACGCCAGGTTGGAGCGTGTAAGATGGTGTGGGTTATGGCTGTGGATCTGGTGTCAAAGTGCTGGTGCTACATGCGTGGTGCCTGCAGTTCTCAAGCCTGGAGCCGCCTGACGCCTGAGATGTGTAGGCTTGTGTGGGTTTATGCAGCAAAGTTGGTGTCAAAGCACTGGTGCTGCATGCATGCGCCTGCAGTTCTCAAGCCTGGAGCCTGAGATTGTGTGTCGGCTGGTGTGGGTGCGTGCGGTGGAGCTGGTGGGCCCTGATGGCAGGCACACCACGACCACGCCCACCACCCTTGACATGCAAAACAAGCCTGCCCAAAGGTGTCAGCAACAGCAGCAGCAGCAGCAACAGCATGCGGGCAGCAGCACAGGCGGCGGAAAGGGCAGGGGTAATCGGGCGGGAGCAGGAGGGATCAAGGCGGCAATGCCTTCTCCCACGGTAGCAGGGGTTGGGCGCGGGCGCGGCAGCGGCAGCGGGAGTGGGCACGGGGGCTCCAATCCTGCAGGCCGGGGCCACAAGCTGCCCTCCAGTACGCCCCTCTCTCATGCCTCCAGCAGTGGTAGTGCTGCTGAGACAGAGGCTGCTGCCGCTGCAGCTGCTAATGATGCGGGCACAGGCTGCATGCTGTCAGGGGGCGGCAACATGGGTGGTGCTGCCAGCACAGAGCTGCCTTCCTGCCCTGTGTGCCTGGAGCGGCTGGATGAGTACATCAGTGGCATTGTCACCACGGTAAGGGGGTGAGACACTTGATGCAGCAGGCCTGAACTCGTCTTCAGCTTCCTCTGGTGTGTGTGTGTGTGTGTGTGTGTGTGCTTGCTTGCTTGCTTGCTTGCTTATCAGCCAGTTCTACGCAAATGGTGTGTAGCATTGTTGGAGGGGTATGAATGTGTGCATGACTGTGCCTGGAAGTTGCGCCACCTTGTGCATTCCGGCAGTTTGTAATTGACAGACGCATCATACATTTTTGAATGCCTGAACTTGTAAGGTCTGCTCTTTATATGGCATTGATGAGGAGATGCTCTGTTTGGAATGAAAGCCGCTTTGTTGTCTGCATTGCTCTTGCAGGTGTGCAACCACCAGTTTCACTCAGAGTGCCTTCAAAAATGGGGAGACACCTCATGCCCTGTATGCCGGTGAGAAGGAGAGGAGACTTGCTCAACCTTGCCTGAATTGTTTGGAGTCCCTCTCTTGGAGGAAGGGTGCGGACACTCTCCGTGCACTTGAACATGCACGACTATTGGACATTTGGAAATGGCAGAGCGAGTGCCTTTTATGGCAGGCGTTGGAGCTTGCTTCCGCTACCCTAATGATTCCACAACAGGAATTAGGTGTCCAGCATTCACAGACATGTTACAGTGCAATGGCTGCGATTGTGGGGACGTTCCTGCTGCTGTGTGTGGTATGGCCAGTCCAATGTCGACCCATCATGCTTGGCACAACTTAATGCCTGCAGGTACTGCTCTCAACCTGATGCCCATGCGTCTCAGTGCTGCGTGTGTGGAGCATCCGCCGATTTGTGGATCTGCCTCATCTGCGGCCATGTGGTGCGTGTAGCTGGCGTGCTCTTGTTAGTGGCAAGTGGGCTGTCAGCTGGCTGTGTCACTAGCACTCAGAGACAGCTTGTACACATGGCATGGCAACTGTTTGTATGCATGGGCACATGGAAACTGTTTGTATGCATGGGCACGTGGAAACTGTTTGTATGCATGGCACATGGCAACTCTTTGTGTGCATGGCGCATGGCAACTACATGACAAATGGTGACCTGTAGGCAAGGGAGTCACATTGCCGGCAGGCCTCTCAAAAAAAGAACATGATGAAAGGATGGTAGGACTTGAGGCAAATTTATTTGTCCTTTGTAAGGAAGGACGCCTGTGCGAGCTATGTGCTCCCAAGAATTGTCTTGCGAATATTACCTGCCAAAGATATGCAAATTAGCAACAAGCACTACCTGCACTACCTGGGAAGTAATCAAAGGAGGGACACATTGCTCACTGGAGGCAACCAAAGCTTGCCTGCTCTGCAAGAGTAATCTGGAGGCCAAGTGCTCGGGTACTCCGCTGTCAGAACCTGCTCTCCTGCCCAATCTTCATTACATTTGCCCAGCCAATAAGATGTTTGAAACGTAAATTGTTTAAAACTTAGCACTGCTCCTGTTCTAGTGTCGGTGGTGCATACTGTACTTATGTACACAGGCACTTTCTAACACAATGAGGTAGAATAGCAGTACTGGATTGTTCAATGATGCCTTGATTTTCTATTTTTTGTGCGGTTTTGATGCACCTTGCCCTCTGCTCTTGTGTTTGCAGGGCTGTGGGTGCTACTGCAATGGCCATGCCCTTCATGCGTCTCTGCACTGCACCTCTGCACAAATGTTGCATATCTTGCTGCCCTTATGCGGTTATGTGCGCAGGGCTGTGGACGCTACCGTGCCGGCCACGCCTCGGACCATTGGAAGAGCTCCAGCCATTGCTATGCCCTAGACCTAGACACGCAGCGGGTAGGCCCTAGATCTAGGCCTAGGCACGCAGCGGCTTAAGCACACAGCCTTTGCTTCACCCTAGGCCGAGACACGCAGCGGGTAGGCCCTAGATCTAGACCTAGGCACGCAGCGGCTTAAGCACACAGCCTTTGCTTCACCCTAGGCCTAGACACGCAGCGGGTAGGCCCTAGATCTAGACCTAGGCACGCAGCGGCTAAAGCACACAGCCTTTGCTTCACCCTAGGCCTAGACACGCAGCGGGTAGGCCCTGGATCTAGACCTAGGCACGCAGCGGCTTAAGCACACAGCCTTTGCTTCACCCTAGGCCGAGACACGCAGCGGGTAGGCCCTGGATCTAGACCTAGGCACGCAGCGGTTTAAGCACACAGCCTTTGCTTTACCCTAGGCCTAGACACGCAGCGGGTAGGCCCTAGATCTAGACCCAGGCACGCAGCGGCTTAAGCACACAGCCTTTGCTTCACCCTAGGCCGAGACACGCAGCGGGTAGGCCCTGGATCTAGACCTAGGCACGCAGCGGCTTAAGCACACAGCCTTTGCTTCACCCTAGGCCTAGACACGCAGCGGGTAGGCCCTGGGTCTAGACCTAGGCACGCAGCGGCTAAAGCACACAGCCTTTGCTTCACCCTAGGCCTAGACACGCAGCGGGTAGGCCCTAGATCTAGACCTAGGCACGCAGCGGCTTAAGCACACAGCCTTTGCTTCACCCTAGGCCTAGACACGCAGCGGGTTGGCCCTGGATCTAGACCTAGGCACGCAGCGGCTTAAGCACACAGCCTTTGCTTCACCCTAGGCCGAGACACGCAGCGGGTAGGCCCTAGATTTAGACCTAGACATGCAACTGGTAGGCCCCAGAGGTAGGCCTAGACACTCAGCAGCCTAGGCACACAGCTTTTGCTCTACCCTAGGCCTACACACACAGCGAGTAGCCCCAAAGCTGCCTACCTGCTCCACTTTCAGACATGGTGGTCTGTCACTTCAATGCGTCACAAGGGCTGGTGGCCTTCAGCATCAGTACATAAAAATGCTTGGTGGTCCTGCGTCAATGTTTGGAGAGCATTCGCATCCCAATTGTTGTACTTAACTTAAATCTTGCATTGGTTGGAACACGAGCAGAGACTGTTTAAAACTGACAGCTGTTTGCAAGGGGTCAAATGAGAACAAAATGCATACATAACTGGCGTTGACGGCATGCAAGCCCAGCAAGCAGTTGTCTACTACGAACTGCATTTGGTGGGGTGATGATGCACCACTAAATGCCTACCAGCCTGGATCCCATCTTTGGCCCTTGCTCAAATGCTGCACGCCACTGGCAGGTTTGGGACTATGTGGGCGATAACTACGTGCACCGGTTGATCCAATCCAAGACGGACGGCAAGCTGGTGGAGGTGCCCTCCCCTGGGCCACAAAGGCCACAGGTGGGGGTGTGCACATATGTCCTCAAGTGATCATGCATCATCAGCAGCATCACATAATCCTTGCACCTTAAATTGCCCTTGTCGAAGTTGTGTGTGTGTGTGTGTGTGTGTGTGTGTGTGTAAACATGTCTACCAATGCAGCAGGCAGGTGGCATATGCTGCTGGTGCAGACATGAAAGAGGTCCTTATGGTGGACAAAATCGACTTCCACATTGGAGGCGCTCAGGGTAAAAGGCGCCTGTAAAGCTAGCCTGATACAAACCAGGCAAGAATTCATGCAATTTGCATACTCAAATTCCATGCGCTTCTGGTGTACATGCACCTCAATGAGCAAAGATGAGGAAACAAGGCAAGAGAAGTTGCAGTTAGGCCTGAAAGAAAAGTGCTGTGCTGTATGCCCATTGCTCTCGTGTTGTCCCACATTGCAAGTGCTTGTGCAAGATCTATGTGCCGCTGGAAATGCACGCTATTAAACCCGCATTGCAGATGCAAGGATTGTACAAGCATGCATACAATTGTACGTGTGTTAGATAAGGACAGCTTTGTTAGATTGGGTACCACTGTTCTTACATCCTTGTTGAAAGTCAGACAGCCTCCCTGAGAAACTCCTGTATATTTGCCCCTGTCAAGCCGACCGCACTGGCATTCTAACCTTTGCTGGTTTCTGTACAACAGCACTCGTTCCTGCCTAAAAGTTGGCTCTTAGAGTCAAACAGTAATTGCCTGTTGTGGAGTGCTCAAATAGTTTCTCCATGCTCCGCTATCTGCTCACTCAATACGACTGCCCAGTGGTGTTCTTGTCAGTCACTCTTGAGGTTGGCGCTTGTGGCTGGTTCTTGTGGTTGCTCCTGTGGTTGGCTGCAAGCAGTCGGTTACGTATTGACAGCAGTCTTTTCACTTTTGTGGGTGTATCCTGCTTGCAGCGCCATGCCAAGCATCGCGGTTGCAGCAAAAGCGGGGGCCAGCAGCAACACCATAGCGCTCGGCGGGGGCGGCTCAAAAGCCAGAGCCAAGAGGGGTGTGCCTCATGTGGCAGGTGGGGGTGTGGGGGTGTGAGGGTGGGGGTGTCGGTGTGTGAGGGTGAGGGTGAGGGGGTGGGGGTGGGGGTGGGGGTGGGTTTTAACCTTGTAGGTACATGATCAAGCATCATGCACCTAATGTGCATGTGAGTGCGTGCTCAATCTCATGCATAACTGGTGCAGGTTAGCACTCTGGTTGTGTGCGTGTGTCGTGTACCAAAGGTGCCTACGACTATACCATCATGCATTGCAGGCCCTCCACCTCCCGCAGGCAGCAAGTAGGCAGCAGCGGGTCCTCAGCCGCAGCGGCTGCAGAGGGGCCTGAGGGCGGGGCCCAGCAGCAAGAACAGCAACAGCAGCAGCAGCAGCAGCAGCAGCAGCAGCGCCCTGCAGGTGGTGTGCATGGGTGCCAGCACTGCAGCAGCAGCGGCAGTGAGTCAGAGCACTGGGACGATGATGGCTACGACTCCTACGAGCAGGACGAGCGGGACCAGGTGGAGGCGGAGGAGATGCAGCATGCCATTGCAGCCTCCAAATTGGACCACATTGCTGCAGGTGCGCATGGGGCAGTGCGTCAGGGGTGGTGATGGTTTTGGTTGCCATGTGAGGGCATTGGAAGTAGAATTAGTGGCTTTGGGTGCAGAAAAAAAGAGAGAGCTTGAGAAGGTGTTTCAACTATTTAGATCTTGGACATGGTAGCTGTGTAGGACACCTGTGGCCATTGTTCTATTGCAGGCAAGAGGGGTCAAGCAAGGCCCTTGGCAGCTTCCTTCCCTAATTGGCCTGCCTCCATTCTTTTGTCCATGGTGTGCTGCAAAAAACCTCAGGCACTTCCATCATGTGTCTTGGGCCTGTGCTGCTTGTGGTCAGATCCTTTTACAAGCACCCTGTCCTAGCCGTTTCAGCAAAATTGTGCGCTGACACCTTCCAAATATTGTGTCTTTTCCTCCTCGCAAATTGACAGCTGATACGCCTGGTTGTTTTGTTCTTTCTGCATTGCAGAGTACAATCACCTTCTTGCGTCCCAGCTGGATAACCAGCGTGCTTATTTTGAAGGCTTGATCCTGGACCAGGTGAACAACTTTTGCTCTAAAGAGTCTAGTGTGCGCTGAGCTTACCATCTTCAGGCATTTGCTTGCTTTTACTCAAAATCAAGTGTGAAAAGCAGGCCAAAGCTTCACCTTTCTCTGGTATAGTGGATGAGCAAGAAGGCAAGTTGCTGGGCAAGGGGCTCATCATGAAGTTGGTCATGCTGATCAAAAGCATCATGGCTTCAAGCTTGTGGTACGCTCCAGCATTTTTAGTTCTTCTTGCTTACATGCATTTGCATAGACTGGAGCACAAGACTATAGAATTTCAGCCACAACTTGATCGAGATCCATTTGTGTGCAATGCAGACCAAAAGGTGCACAGTCACCTGCTCCTGTTTGCAAGTGTGTGTTGAAAAAGAAACCTTACTTGACAATGAGGTGCCTGAATGCACTCTCACAAAATGGTGTGCACACAAATGCTTGCATGGCAACACATGCGCAAGCAGCAGAGATGCAGAAATGACTGGCTGTGCCTTTGCAACAAAACACACTCAGAATTGCTCACATGGCAGCACGTGCACAGGCAGCAGAGATGGAGGAATGGCTGCCTGCACTCCTGCAACAAATCATACTCACGATTGCTTGCATGGCAGCATGTGCACAGGCAGCAGAGATGGAGAAACGGCTGGCTGCTGCATCAAAGGCTGCGGCTGCTGCCGAGGAGGCAGCTGCTGCTGCTCGTGCAGCGTCCAAGGACTCAGAGCGCAGGCGGCAGGGACTTGAGAAGAAGTTGGTGGGTGATGGCCTTGGAGGTCAGGTTGAGCTTTTGGAGTGTGTGAGGCGCAGGCATGGAGCTTTCAAGCAGCCTACCTGGGAGATGGGATGGTGGCGAGGGAGCTGCGTTCACAACTCGTTTTGTTCTGTCCAGGGCAAGCTATGCAAAGGCCACTACCAAAAGGGTTGAACTGTAACTGACTATGTGACTTGCAGACAGCACCAGTTCACGAGAATGGTGTACGCATGTTCACTTGTGCACGTCATCAAGACAGAGTAAACCCTCTCAGCAGGTGCATGCTGGACTGCAAGCACGAACCAACACCAGATGCTCAGCACTCAGCACCACCCCCTTGCTTGTATCTTCAGGCAGACAGTGTGGCGTCGTGCTCCAAAGCCAGCGACGAGCGCGACTTCCTGCGCTCCCTGAATGACCAACTGCTGTCCAACCAGAAGCAGCTGCGCTTGGCTGCAGAGGAGGCAAGGGGGGAGCTTGCAAGCCGAGACGCCACCATCAGAGAGCTGCAGGAGCAGGTGCCGTCGGCCTTAGCTTATTCAAATTGCAGTGCATTAACCTTGGATTTTGGACAGCAGTTCTGCATGGGAAATGGCCGTGGGCCCTTATCTCCTTGGTTTCACTTCTAATCTCTTGATTGGGCAACAAGAGCTTCAGAGGAAGGCGTTACTCGTGGCGTTTGAGTTGCTATTCAGACCCACACAGCGTGTCCTTCCACGGATGCGCAGAAACTCCTGCGGCCAGTGCTAACATTTGCCTACATTCCCTTCTGCTTGCAAGATCATTGCGCTCGCCAACTATTCTTGTACTTGCAGAGCACGCACGCGCGCGCGTGTGTGTGCGTGTGTATGTGTGTGTGTTTGCATGTGAGTGCCTGTGGAAGCTTATGCATGTATGCATGCAGAATTTCCGGTGTCAGTTGAGAGCAGATATTTTGCTATGGTTGAGGTACATTGTCTCCAGCATTGAGCAGGGTCGCCTGTCCCCTGCCTAACAGCCCTCGTGCTGTCCAAAAAGAATGATGTTGGTATGGCATGCCTCGTGTAACATCCTAGCACCCTACCATCTAAAACATCCACTCTATCTGGATCTCATTTCTGCTGAATGCGCAGGTACGGGACCTCATGTTTTTCATTGAAGGGCAGCGCACGATCACAGAGTCTGGCGGGGGGTCTGAGCTGCAGCAGGGTACCGTGCTGCCCCTGCCTACCTCACAGCCCAGGAAGGCCAGGAAGGCTAGGAAGGCAGGCCAGTGAGGCAGGTGCACATGCTATAGGCAGGAATTAACGGTTTTATTTGCATACTGTGCTTGAGGCAGGGGCACCGTGGTGCATTGTGTTTCGGCAGTATGCATGTACACCGTTGGAAAAATATGTATATATGATGAGAGACTGGCTGGTTTTTGTCTATGTTTCTTTGTTCAAGTTTGAGTTTGTTGTGAGAGGCCTCCTCCACTGTAGGCTGGGCTTTCCATGGCATCGCCGTGTGGGCTCCACAGCCGGGCTTGATGCATCTGTTTCAATTAGCGCTCATGCTTCCTTTTTGTTAGGCCAAAATGACTGAGCTCCACCAATAAAGCCCTGTGTAGATCTGGCTGTGCCGAATAGGTATGCAGTCATGGGTCTTGCACTGACAATGGAGCTTCCTTCAGTAGTGACACTGTCATCCTTACAACTTTAAGATGGAAAGGGAAAGAGTAAGGGTCTCATCAAAACCCCATGCAGCCCACAAAATTAACAAAGCATTATCTTTTAGGTGCTTGGTGTGCCCTGCTTCCCCAGTAGACCATGACATGATGTAACCAAGAAGCCAGGTTCCTTCATGCGAGCCTCCTGAGGGCGAATGTACAATGATGGCCATTTGATAACCTCAATTTTGTATATCTACTTTTGCCTTCTTTCATTCGTGTAAGATGACATATCACGCATTTGGTTTGAATGGAGCCATCAACTTGAGTAAAAAAGCAGGCTTGGACTGTATCATGGACGTTTTGCCATCAGCTTCGCTTCGTGAGCAAGCTGTCAACGGTTGAGAAGCTTCGGGTGCAGCTGTAGCCTAATCTGAGGACGGCAGTAAGTGTGAATGCTTTGAGTATCTACAGGCCAGGATTTGTAGGAATACCTCCTTTTGGTGCTGTTTTAAAACGTTTGCCAAGTTCTAATACGAACCCAATCAACAAGATCAGGCAGTGTATTGCTAGTGACCCTCCCGATCCCCCATTGACTTTTTTCTTCTTCTTTTGGTGGAGAGGATACAGGGTGTTCCTGCCCTAGGTGTCCCCTTCTCCTTTATTGATGTGGGGACTGTTTCGCTGCCTGCGTAATTTTTATTTTTTTATTTTTGCGGGTCAATCCCTACTAGGCTAGCTTTGTATACTAATTCACGGTAACCACACCCAGGAGGATTCTGTGGAGGGTGATCTCAGCACCTTAAAACTGTTTGCACAGTTCACTCTGTTGTTGCTATGAGGCTTCTAGCTTGGAAAACCTGCCAGCGTGTATTAGGGAGCATGTGGCCAATGCAAGCACCTCAAAAGTCCCCAGAAGGAACATGGAAAGGTCAATTGATGATGATTGGATTTTTCATGAGGTTGTCCCCTTGGTGATACCCTTGCTAGTAAGCTAGTCGGGGGACTTTTCCTTAAGGCACGGGGCCTTTTGGCTGGAAAATAAAAGAAAAAGTACGCAGACAGTGAAAACACTCCCCACACCAATTAAGGAATAGAGGACACCTAGGCCGAGGCACCATGGATACCCTTCACCAAGAGAAGCAAAAGAAAGAAGTCAATGGGGATCAGGAGGGTTACTAGCAGTAGCCCGTGCCTGATTTTGGTGATGAAAGTTAAGAGAAAGTAAAGGAAAGGGTTACATAGGGAAGGGAAGGGTTACATAGCTGTACCTGCCTGCGGGGGCAGCTAGAGCTGAAGCGAAAAACGTGCCTGTAACCAAACCAGTACAATCTAAAAGCAATACTAGAAGCTCAGTCACAGCATCCCAGGCATGCAGACACGGACTTGGCTAGTCCGACTAGCCAGGAGTCCTAGGACATCAGCCTGGTTCATGAAGTCTCTAAGGTGTGATGCACTACTTGGGGGTGCAGAGCTAAATGGATGCTGGAACTGAGTGCCCAGGTCTGTAAAATCCTGAGCTGGGCAATCCAGGAGAACGTGCTCTTCGTCTTGTACAGTGTGCCAACCGCATTTGCAAATTCTAAGCTCGCATGGGCACCTATTTCCATGATGCCGTTGGGTTTCTACGTGAAGGTTGTGACCGAAAAGGCGTAAGCATGAAATACTGTGTAGCAATTTATGAGGAATATCTTGTTTTAGGTAAGAAAAGCAGTTTGTTTTTCTTCCTTTCAAAGGAAGTTCATCCCACCATCCTGGTATAGAGCTTAATGGAATGCCAAAGTGTGTGTGGTACGTCCTCATGATTCTACTGAAAGCATGGGCCTCTTGTGGAGTCAGACTGTATAGACTTCAAGAAGTTCTCCGATCATGGATAATATGCTCACAAAGAAAACCCTCAAAGTCGTTCATGTTAACCTTGGCTCTGATACGTACAGCAGCAGCAAACTGTTGAGCATGAGGCATGTCATTCAAGGTTGTCAGAACCGGTCTGCTTGCACAAAGTTGAGAAAACTCCTCTTGAAGTCTTCTCAAGAGAGCATCTGGTGTTTACAAGGATACTGGGCAGGATGAGCATGAAGCTTCAGAGCTTGGTGGCTGTACGAGTGTCTAGACCAAGCTCTTTAAGAGGCTCCAGAGTGTGGGGGGTGTAGATGACCCCTCCCACACCTATCAGAATGGTATGGAGGGTGACTTGAGCTGAGGCCCTTGAAAGATGGTGATATAGGTCGCGGTGCTGCTGCTTGGAGGCCTGAAGCTGATTCTTGGGCCTGGTGTCCTCGCAGTGTTTGACTTCCACAGGATGGATGTGTCTCTGCTCTGGAAGGAGCTGGCTAGGGGGACGGACCTTGGAGTAGGTGGGGTGGCTGTGGCTGGCGCTGAGTGCTTCCTACACCCCCCGTGGCCCCCTCTACTTTTCAACAGATACCTGGGATTGGTCCTCGACACTCTTTTCATTGGGACAACTTATATTGCATCAGGGTGACTAGAAGTGAGTCTTTGTTTGTCAGGGAAACGACAAGGGAAAGTACACTTAGGGAGGGTTCTGTTTCTTGAGTGTTCGGGGATCTGCAAGGTTCTGAAAAGCAAAGACGATCTGCGCTGCCAATGTCCATGGATGCAAAGCCTTCCCCAAGAGGGCCTCTGCTGATAATTTTAAGTAAGATTCTACTAGCAATATGGTGGTCGGTTACAATATGTGACATTGTGGAATGTTCACACCCTGAAAGACTGTGAAGGGCACTCTAGAGAGAGATCTCTGGCTCCCGACAAATGGGACACTGTAGGCTGGTGGACATTTTAAAGTGTACTGCATGCTTTCAACTGAAGAGAGTACTTGTGCGGTGCCTGAAAACGGCCAGGTTGTCCGGGACTGCCAGCACAAAGCACTCTTGATCTCAAGGCATCTGTATAGCTCTCATCACCAAGAGGTACTATAATCAGTAGATTCAAGTATTCCTTTTGAACTTTTAGTCCTGCAACCTTGTCCCTGGATGCACGCATGCGGCTGCGCAGCCGGACTTGGCGCACACAAGCTTTTCCCCGTTTCCTCTACCTTTCCCTTGTTTGCTGCAACTCACCATGAAACAAATTTGATCTTCAAATTACAAGTACAACGGGTTTTTATGACGAGGCGCGAAAATTCGTCTTCACAAGATTGATGTAGGCCTATCGGAGCTTTCCAGCGGCAAAAGTTCAAGGTATTCATGCTAATTTCCTGGGAATTTTTTTATTTTTGACTCAAAGGTGTGTTCTATGCTTCTCCTGGGCGGACGAGAAATGGGTCAACCGGACCAATCATTCCGACATCATCAACATCAATTTGCACCTTTTGTTGAATTTTGTTGCAGGGAGTCTCTTTTCTGGGACCCTGCAATCCGCCAAGTCTCGGCATGGACGACAGGGGGAGTACGAGGGTGGGGTGTCTGCCGTTCAAAAACAAGACGGCTGTGGGACAGAAAAGCAGCAGCAGCAGCAGCAGCAGCAGCAGCAGCAGCAGCAGCAGCAGCAGGAGTGGTGACAGCCAGCACATCGTGTTTGCAAAAGGCTTGCCAAGGAACCGGGAGACCGGACATCAGCGTCTGTCACCAGTGGATCACAGTGCAATCCTCACATGCCTGAATCCTAAGGTAAGAAGGCAGAAGCAAAGGTTGCACAAGAGGAGGACCACTGAAGGGCAGGCAGCCCCGCCTATGATCTACGAGCACTTGCTCAGCAAGGCTTGCGAGGATAGGCTTTTGCCTGGAATCAGACAGCACCCAGGCCCTTTGATCATCCTGGGCACTCATTGATCTGCCTTGTGCGTGAGCAACAACTTTGATGCTTCGGAGGAGCATGGCCATGAACAGAGCACCTTCTCTTCTTATGATCGTACATGGATAGCGCACCTGTGCCCTGCATATCAAGTCACCTAAAGCCTGCCTCTTTTATACTCACCCAGGCTCTGTGGTTTGACTATGCGTTGGACCCCAAGCTCCTTCAGGTGGGTTGGGCAGCGGGTTCAACAGGCCTGTGGCAGATTTCAAAAGGACAATGATGCAGCTGAGCTTGTTGCTCCCCTCCACCCAATTCAAGAGACAAGGTGCACAAAGGAAAGAAGAAGATGCTTGGAAGCATCATGCTTCTACTTTTAAGATGGTGATGACGATGATAATGATGGTGATGATGATGATGATCAGGGCAATGCGAATAATGTTGTGCAAAGAATCGCAAGCCTGACCAATCTTTTTTCCCCTCCTACCCTTCTTCGATCCACAGATTCAGGTGAGCCTGCTGGCCATTTGAGCACCTAACATAAAAAAAAAACTGCGTAGGCAGTGAGAAGATTCCTTGCATCAATCAAGAAAGAGCCATGAATCTCATCTTCACCACAAGGAAAAAGAAGAAGACTAGTGGAAACAACTAGGCATGTTAGCATCATTGAACATAAAAGTATTGTATTGGTTTTACAATTACCTTATTTTTAGATCTTTTAAGTTGCACACCAAATGGTGAGTATAATTTACGGATGTGATAGTTACAAGTGTGCCCAATGGCGCATCAAGTGGTGCGTGCACAGAATGTGCACCTAAGGCTTTAAAAACAGAGTCTTTCATTTCCCCTTTTTCATGGGCTTGAAAGCTGCTTGCTGCAAATGCTTCCTGGCAAGGCTAGGAATCTGTAAGCTAAATACATTGCATACACCTTAAATGCAGCTGCATTTGATGCTTCCCTCGCTTGACCTAAGAGGCAGGTCAAGACAAAAAAGATAGCATGGACTCCTTCCATCGGCTTGTGGCTTGCTCTGTGGGCAAATTCCATCAACACACCGTCATGCCTCAACCTACCGACTTTACCCTGCAGCTGAGCCTTGCCTGTTCCCTGGAGCACTATGCCCCGCTGGCTGGCCGGATCGTGCCCCAAGATGATGGAAAACCAAGCACCAATGCAGCCGACAGTGTGGCTCCAGTTGAATGGTCTCCTCCTGAGGGACTCACTTTGAGCCATGGCAGGGGGATGCGGCAAAACCTTGCGCTCTGCCGACACCGTGCTGCCCTGGCATTCCGTGTGGTGCTGTGCAATGCAGGTTAGAATGACAGCATATTGCATGCCGAGCTGCCGTTGTATGATCCTGGTGGCGCCTCTAGACTCTGTAAGGCACTAGAAGACATCCTTCTCATATGTTTGCTATGTGCAGATGCCTCCAAGCCTACGCTGCACAAATATCCGATCCAAATTTGCAGCAAGGCCTCAACAAGCTCCAATTCTTTCCCAGCACAAACACGAGCAAGCCTAAAAAGCCTCCTTCCTTGCAAGAAGAAAAGATAAAAGCCACATGGGCATCGGAATGCTCACTGCATCTATTAAGAAGCCCTCATCTTTTCCTCCTTTCTTTCACGCAGGTGTGCCGCTGCATGTTGTATCTGCTCCCCATTTGACTCTGAAAGACTTTCCATTGGCCTCCATGGGACGATCAAGCTTCCCTCACTTAAACCCAAGGGTAGGCGCGGACTGCCCCCCCTTGCCTTCCCACTTTGAGGTGCGAAATTTTGCAAACAATTTATTTCTTTGTCTCCAGGCCGCTAGGCTGCTCAGAATAAGCAACATGCTCGATCAGTGCTGCAGAAATGATGCAGCAACTGAATTGTTTTCTGAGTCTGTTTGTGTTTCGGTCCGCAAATCTCCTCATTGGTAAGCATTGAGCAGGCAAGAAGATAGAAGTGGTATAGAAAAGAAAAACCATGTGGGATTGGAGCAATCACTACATGAGTTTGGAAAAAGAAGGTATGTCAACCTGAGGCACCACACGCAAGCTATTGGGGAAGGGTGAGTATAACCTCCAGAGCTTGGTTAAGAAGCTGTTTTTGTACTCATGGCACACCTGGTAGTGAATTGTTTTATGCTGCACAGAACGGGCATGAATTTCATGCAAGCTCAGCAGCCTTTCCCCTAGCTCATCAAGTTGATCAAAGGATGTGAGCAGTATAATTTGTTCCAAACATACTCTGGAGGAGCGTGTGAAGGATGATTCTTGAAGGTAATTACAGGGAAAAACGCCTGTTTTTCAGTTTGTTAACATCTTATGGCTGCAAGGGCTATGTAAGCTGAGATTGTGTTGCATTCCAGACCTTGAGCAATCTTCAATGCGTTTACACATGTTAGCAAACACACGCTGCGTGCAGCCTACAGATACCAGGATGCTGCTGACTGGCCAGGATGCGCCCCTCAAGGTCCGCCTCACGCAACTGGGCTGTGGAGGCTCCATACTTGCACTCACCCTATCGCATGCCCTATTAGGTGAGTTTGCTTGTCTGCTGCTGTTGCCAAAGTTTGCATACTCCATGCTGTGGCCAAGTTCATCTCTATGACAATGCATTGAGCTAGACACAACAAAAAAGACAGTCATGCACTTGATCAATGTGGTACATCCATGCATGCAGACGGGCACTCAGCGTGCATGTTTATGAATGACTGGGCAGCAAGGCATGCGCTCCTAGCTGCTAGCGTGCACACGGGCCCACGGATCAGCATGGATCAGCACGACCAGCATGGATCAGCTAGCACCACCAGCATCACGGACAGCAGCACCAAAAGCCAAGAAGGATGCAAGAGGCGTGTGGCAGCGCTGCCTACGCCATGCCACAACCGAGAACTGATGGAGGTCAGGCCAGCATGCGAAGGTGCCTCCAGCAGCAACCCCTCCTCCTTTCGCATCCACGTAGCAGCAGCAGCCAAACCACGCAGAGCCCATCCCAACAATGCTTCAGCCCCTTCAATTGCACCCAAGGACCATGCCAGTACCACCAATACCCTACCCTTTTCTCCATCCCTCCAGTGCTTGGCGCTTCAGACTGTGCCCCAGAAATCCATCCCCAGAGCCCTGAAGCATGTGAGTTTACTTTTCTGCTCGCACCTTTTTGTCAACTGAGCTTGCAAGGGTTGTCTGGAGAAACCCCAAATGACTCTTCAATAAGCGCGCAAGACCCTAAAAAAGAGGACTCGGAGGGTGCTGTCAGACTTTTGGCAAGCCTGACCATAAACAACAAGCTATATCCAAATATCAAAGCCTTTTTTATGGACCATTTTCAACATGTACAACTGTTCCGTGACGTGCAGCTGCGCCAGCTCAGAAAGGCTTTGACTGATGAAGCGCAGAGATGGCCTGCACTGACAGAAAAGCTCACTTGCCAGCTCTTGCACGTCCCAGATCATGCTGTGAAACAGCTTAAGGTGTGTTAAACAAGCAAGCACCATACTGCTTTGCATGTGCATTGATCACGTGGGCAGAGCTTCCAATGGCATTGTGCTTCTTTCATTGCCTGTATTTACTCCCTGTAGGTGCCAGTATGTTGCTGCAACAAATGCAAAAAACAATCTGAGTGGACTCTACTTCAGACCAGCCAGCATCAAGTGCACAATCTTGCCATGTCCAGGAGCTCATGAATGATCACATGAGACCTCCTCCGATGGTTGCCTTGCATCAATCACGTGGTGCTGCATGTGCCAACCTTTCAGACCAGCCAGCACCAAACGTGCGATTTTGCCATGTCCAGGAGCTCGTGGCAGATGGGCGCCCAGAGGTATCTTCCAACGATTGTGTGGCATCCCTTGTGTGGTGCTGCATGTGCCACCTGCGTGGACGACCCATGCCTGGAACAGCCCCTCCTGGATCCACCAATGCGATGGGCCTGGCAGTAGATTTGCGCAAGTGGGTGTGGGATGGTTGCAGACGGATGACTCAGATTGTGGTCAGGGTGCAGATGGTGTCCCAAATTTGATGCACAATGCAGAGGGATTGAGAAGGTAAGCCAGTAGCCAGCTGCTGGCATGTACGAAGGAACCCCCTCTCAAGTGCGGGTTTTGCAAGGGTCTCGTCAGTGAATGCTCATTCCTACATGTCTATGAGCAAAGAGCTCTGGTACTTAAAGCTGCAAGGGGGGTTGATCCCTGCTACCCATTTTTCTTTTGACCCTGCTGCTCCCAAATGCAATATTAGCTTACCTCGCGAGCAGAGGAAACTTTCAGGAAAACTCCATCACATATTTTTGGTCGCACTGTGATATACCCGCATCAAATCCTCTTTCACAACTGCAGGAACGGGCTGCTTGGCCACGTCCCTACCACTCTATTTGGTAATGCCACCTGGTGCCTGCACATCCCCTCAGCTGCAGCAGCAAAGCAAGCCACTTCCCCAACATCTGCCTCTAAGGCTGTGCAAGTGACAGTGCCTGTGGGCACCTCAGCAACGTTTGCAGCACCACGGCTGCCTGCAGAACAGGCACAATTTAGTAGCAGCAGCAGCAGCAGCAGCAGCAGCAGCAGCAGAGATGCCATGAAGAGTGAGCGTGCACAGCTCTACAGCAGCCGTACCTCCACACCATCCATGCGCCCACCACTGAAATCCACGGAGCCCCAAAAGATGCATGTGATGTCTCATAGCAGGGCATCCTCACGTGCTGCTCAGCTTGAGGCGGAAATGGCAGGTAAGAAAATAAAAGTGCAACGGTTGCTCATATAGTTTCCTTGGTGATGCAGAAGAGTTGCTGCATCTCTGAGGGCAGCATTTTGGGGGATTCACACCTGCTTTCCTCTTTTCCCATTTTTTTGGATCCACGGCAGCTTGCATTCACTTTTTCAGCCTCATTGACAAACGTTTATATCTCATTCCTGTGACAATGTGCAGCAGCAGCAGCAAGCACAGCAGCCCAAATTGTTTCACGGAAGCCCCTTCAGAAGAATAATCCTGCTGGTGCAGAGGTGCCGGCAGGCAAGGATTCTCACCTAGCTAAAGCTGCCGAGGGACCAATCGGAGAAAGCAAAGAGGATGGGGGCTCAGCATCAGCCACAGCCAGACAGCAAGCGCCTGAAGGTCACGCTTGCAAGCATGCACCTCCAACAGCATCACTGATGCCGTGCTCCAGTATTTCTTCAGCCTCGGCAGAAGTCCCCACAACAGATACCATTGCACCAACATCAACTGAGACAGACCCTCTGTGGCAGCTCGGTCCCAAGGCAGGTTGAAAGTGGTGGCTAGTCAGGCCTAGTGATGGCTAGTGATGGCCAGTCATGGTTTTGGTTGATAGAAACAAATGAATGCTTATCGTTCATCTTCTGCCTTTCTGATATTTGTCCTGCATCCACCAATGATGCCTGACAACCTGGCAAAAAACTTGCTGCAATAGTGGCTTTCCAGCAACTCAATGACTTCCATTCTGATCCCTGAAAAAGTAGTACCTAAATGCTGGTGCAGGTGCGTGAGCTGTCGTGTGCGTCCAGGGGGCATGCTCCGCCACACACCTTGCAATCCCTGCGTGAGGGCGCTGCCAAAGTTAGGGCTGCATTGCAAGAGTTCAGGGCTGGTGACATCAAAGCAAAAGCAAAAGGGGATGGAGGAGGAGGGCAGGGCATCAACAAAGGGGAGGGCATCCATGAAGAGCAGGAGCAGCAGGAGCAGAAGGAGCAAGGGGGAATGGAGGTCCTCCGTCTGGCGTCCTGCATGGCCTCATCTCCGTTGAGCAGTCAGGTGAGCTGTATTGATTCCAGAACGGGGGCAAGAATTGAGTTGATCTGATTTAATTCGGATGATGATTAAGAGAACAGCAAGGATGCTGTACAGGAATTGTTGCTTATTTGCGTTTGTAAAAGGCCGCCTTCTCTGCAAAAAGTTGTGATGGAAGACTTTACAAACTTGCGTGCTTCAGAAGTTGGGGCAACAATACTTGTTGACGGTGTCAAGCACCATACTTAGGCAGGCAAGATAAGGACACCTCATGGAATTTGATTGCTTACATCATCTTAACCTCTTCTGTGGTGCAAATGCATGCTTTGCCCCTGCAGATCATGCTTGCGTCGGCTGTGTGCACTGGCCAGGATGCCTTGTTAAGCTCATGGCAATTTCCTTATTGGAAAGCTGATTTTGGGGGAGGAGGTCCCATCAGGTCTGTATCCCTTAGGCAAATAAGCATATATTAAGCAAATATTGCAGTGCTGCTACTTCACGTGATGCACAGTAGCTGGCTTGCTGCAATTAGAAAGCTGTAAGAGACTTACCGTTTGACTTGATGATGATACCTGTAACGGTCCAAGTCACTCTGTGTACCTGCTACCAGCATTCATGCAAAGTGTTGTTGCTCAGCTGCTTGCTATTGTTTGCTATGTGCATATGTTTGCAGAGAGCACATGCATCTTTCAAAAAGCCAGAGCTTTTGTTAAAGGTCCTCACATATCATGACACACTGCTTCACGGCAGGAAATTTTGCGCTGCTATGCAATGCCTTTGCTGGCACTGATGCGCTGTGTTGTCAGTTGTGTGACACAGGTACCAAGGCCTTGTCGTCCCCAACCCTCCCTGGTCAGCGAGTGTGATGTCGGCGCACCCACGCCACGGAGGTCAGTGCCAACCTCGAAGTATTCACCAGAGTAACATGTGTGCGATTATATCACAGTCAGCGATTTCCAAAGGCATTCCATGGATGTCGGAGCACGCCAGCCGCCTATTGCTCACATCAACACTGCATCGTATCAGATGCCTTGCAGTGATCAATTCATCTACCTAAGTCACTGTGAGGAAGCCCATGCAGCGAGATGCACAACGCCCGAAATTGCAGTTTCTTGACTTGCATCTCAGGCTTGCCTGCTTTTCTTTGATCAAATTACAAGCACCAGACAAGCAGCAAATTGCGTGCTTGCATGGCTTAACTGAGCTTACATTTCATGTCACAACTGCTGCAGGCATGTATTTGTTCATGGTTACACCCACGAGCGCGTGTGCAGCTTTAAGAGCATCACCTGTGCTGGGGCTTGCTGTACCAGATGCATCCTGGGCCTGATATGTGTCTGCATCAAGCCAAAGGATAAAGCCTGTCAGACAGAGGCTTGCGTTTTTGGCAGAGTGCTGTTCAATGGGGTCTTGCTCTTGAAAGTCCTTTTGCTTCCAACATTCTAAGAGCTGGCTGGGTGTACAGCGTATATGTGTAGATTGTCCACGCAATTCAGAACAATGTTTTTTTCTTGAGTTTCAAGTGTGAGCAAACAAAGGAAACATTTTACCAAAGGACCGTAGCTGGAGCACAAATGTTTGATTTCCTGTGTTGATGTTGTCGGTGCAATGCAATGCCTTACTAAGGTAGTACCGCAATCAGCAAAAAGCTATGTTTGCAGGATTTATAGATCATCCACTGTGCACTCTTGCACCTTAAAATGGCAAATTAATCTGCCAGATAGCGCTGTCTGTGTTGGCATACATTTGTTGATGTTTCAGTCGGTGCAATGTTCTCTTCGTGCTGTCGATTTTTGTGGCTAAAGACAAAAGCAGGCAGGGGAGGGTAGGGAAGCATGAGGCATGCTGGAAATGCAGACCTATATATGTAATTGGGTAGCAAGAGCAGGTTTGGGAGAGACACTTTCAGAGCAGGATGTCGTTTCACACTTTCACCTTGGGTTGCTACTTTTCTTTCTTTGCTAAACAATACTTCCTGTTGTTAACTAGCATCCTGACGAATGGAACCCTGAGTGCTGATCATTCATTTTTTTATGCCTTATGAGCTTTTGTAGATGGACTGTGCAACTAAAACAGGTGTGGCTCAAGAAAGGATCTCTTTGATCATATTGGTGTAACTGCCAGTGATATCTTCCAGTTATATTCAGTGGATGTAACATGATGAGTGGATGTTTAACTTTTGCTCACAAAGATGAATCAGCCAAGAAAATGTGAAAACAAAGCAGTCACTGAGTGAGTGGAGCCTTGCTTTCCTGAACATGCCCTGACTGCTTTTAAAAACCACTAAAACGCATACTATTTCAATTTAGACTTTGGTGATACTGGGCGCTGGTCAGAGACACACACATACACACGTGCGTGAGTGCGTAACACACATACATACACACAAGCATGCGCATGCACACTCACACACACAATTGTAATAGATGATGTCTGGTTGTAGTCTGACACAAGTTCCAAAAGGAGAAAAGGAAGAAAAAACTACACAGGCAGTACAAATGCTCCCCGCATAGACATAAACTAAGGAAACTCATGACTCGGGGAGCTGTGAGACGTCACCGGAAGAGGAGGAGAAGAAGAAGACTGGTAAGGGTTCTGGCATCTTTGGACACAAGGTCATACCTGTTAGAGTTGCAATAGCCTTTCTTGGCACATTTAGTGGCAGCGATTATGTGTGCATGATGTACAAGATGAGCATGGAGTTGGCGGCAATGATGCGTGGTCCTTTGGAGATCAAATCCTAGCTGTGTTCTGATTATAAAGTGTGAGCAGTGAAGCAAGTCGTGCAAACACCCAAAAGAATGAAGTGTAAAGTTATAGATCTCACACTTTTATTTTTCAGAGATCCTCGTGTTGATGCGAAGCCTCTAACTGCATCCCAGGCCTCTGTCTTCACAGTGTTTGACCTCAACCAAGTGCGCGCGCCTGTCTTTTGCACTGAGCAGTTCAAGTTTCTAACAACCTGACAGGTCGTTGTCCTGCTGTTGGGTCCCTCGCCTGATGCGCAACCCCTGGTGTGAACAGGAGGAGGAAGAAAAACGGTTATGGCAGAATAAGCAAGATACATCAGGGCAGCTGAAGCTCATTTTTCCTGCTAGGGAGTCCGCAGCAATAGAATTGAATTTTACGAGTAATGGTCCATTACTAGTGGAACATAATTCCGTTTGAGGCCTGCTCAGGAATATGAGGATTGTGTTGCGCAGTTCAATCATTACTTCCTATCCATATTAACTCAGCCTGACCTTTGCTAACGGCTTTTACAAATCAATCAATTTCTTTGTCATAGCTTTGCTAGAAGAAAAAGAAAGAAAAGTCTACGCCAGCCAAAAGGCCGCGTGCATTAAGGAAAGGATCCCTGACTAGCAAGCTAGCAAGGGTCTCACCAAACATTTGCTGTTCATTTTACAGGACTCAGTGTTTCTATGAGCAAACTAAAATACTTGTTTGTCTTGGCCTGTCCCATGTGAACGTCCCTAGCCATAGCTCGGACCACTCTGGGTTGTGCAGCACAGCATGTATGATCACGTGTATTGTATGACAGGCAGCTGCAGGCAAGGGAATTTAGCCCTAATGTGCAAGGGCAAGTGGGGTCTGTGATCTCCAATTGGGGCCAGCTGGTGTTGTTAGTTATGATCTGGGAAAAAGGTCTGTTTATACTTGTGTGCCTGCAGGCACAGCTGCACGCCGTGACTTCCTGGGTCCTGGGTATGCCGTATTATGCACATGAAGTCGAAGGAGATGAAGGAGTTGGTGCACAAGGGCAATGTGGGACAAGCTGTACTTTTGTGCACATACATCTGTACATCTGTATGCGCACAAAGTATAGGGCATAGAGCTTGCATCCGTTTTGGATTCCGGATCTGAATTTCAGGTCCTGGGACAGTCATTGAGATCGCCCAAATCATTCAGGCTTGATCTAATCTAAAGGCATTGATGGAGGAGGAGTGCAGAGTGACCTGGGGAAAATGGCCAAGGAAGTCTTGGAAATGAGAAAATAAGCCTGACGTAAAGTTCTTTCTGCTTTCCGGGCGTCCATCTCATCGCGAGCCACAAAACAACTTTTGTAGACTGGTCAAAACTATAATACCTACCTAATAATAGTTAAAAGCTGGTCGTAACTGAATATTGTGCAAGTGGGATCCATAAACTATCTTTGCACACTGCAAAAATTTGTGCAAGCATGTACGCTCTCCTCGCCCCTCAGACCTTACCTGCTGCATGCTTACCGTGCGATAGGACCAGATGTCTCCTCCATCGATGCCTGCCGAAAAGGGTAAGAAGAGTGCCCTTTCCCTCTGAAGAGACTCTGCATGTCAGTCACAGCCATCCTCAGAGGTCCTTATCTCCATTCTTGCTCGCAGGCAACACCCTTGCAACAGAAGGCACCTGCTAGGATCACAAGAGGCAGTGGGGAAAACCGAAGGTAATTTCCGCGCGCACACGCACGCACACGCACACACACACACACACACACACACACACACACACACACACACACACACACACGCACACACACGCACGCACGCACGCACGCACGCACGCACACACACACACACACACACACACACACACACACAGTCACACACACAGTCACACACAGTCACACACACAGTCACACACACAGTCACAAGCGCATTAGAAACCCAAAAGTACCTTTCACCAATAGTACTTCCCAACCATGCCGTGACAAACTGGTATCTTCACCTCATCTTCAGGCTCCCTGTTGCGCGCATTCTACCTCCCAAGTTCCCCAACTTTTTCCAGCAGTCCGGACAAGCCAGGCAAGAGGAGGAGAGGAAGGGCGCACCCCCATCCTTCTCCTTGCCATTGGCTATTGCGTTAGCTGGATCAGCGTTTGAGGCCTACTTGGAGCCCACCGGGGCAGAGGGTTTTCGTCTGCACACATGGCCCAACAAGTCTGATGTGACATTTGCTGACAGGTGAGGGGCATGTTTGTATGTGTGTTTGTTTGTTTGATTGTTTGTTGATGCCTGGTGGGCTTGAAAGGTTGTAAAAAGTATGCTTGGCAGCTGCGATAACCTCTCCCCTCATGCTCTTAACTCCCCCTCTTGCAGTTCGTCATTTACCAAAGGAGGCAATTCATGTTTGTTGTCTTAAAACGTCTTTTTTCAAACGGTAGTGGTGAGCCTGTGTAGGAGGCACCGACTCAGAATGCGTGGGCTTGCTCACCCGGAGGTTGCTCATAGGTTCAAACTTCGTGCAGTGCGCAAAGTGTAAAACTTTGCCCTTGTTCACACTTCTTCATGCACCTCCGCTGGCACTATGCTTGACAACATGTGCGCCTGGTTGTGGACAATGCAGCGACTTCCTGTCCGAGTTTTGCCAGGGCATTCTGCGGGTGGAGCTGCAGTGCGCTAAGGGTGTAAGATCAGCAGATGTGAGTGGACAATTAATAGACATTTCTGTATGTACTGTGCCCAGTTCTGTCGTGCCTTGCACCTCTCCATGTGAGACGAGTCCCACTTTTTTGAATGTGGATGACCAGCTACATGGCTGCAGTAAGGTATCACCAGCCAGGCGCATGGGATCTTCCAGAATTTGCTGGTGGCTTCGCAAAGCAGAAGGCCCCCAGGGTTGCTTGTTTTCATCAATCCTTGGTTCCGATTTGCCTGCCTGCCTGCCTTTTAGCTGGTTGTGTGAAAAATCAGTGGGTGTCACTTCCATTTCTTGGACAAGGGTCCTGGGCCCACCTTGTACCCTTCCAGTTCCAAAGAGGGTACCAATTTGCTCCTTTTGAAATTGTGCATCCACCTGCATTTTCATCAATAGACACGAAAAGAAAAACTACATAGGCAGAGAAAATGCCCCCCACGTCAATTAACGAAAAGAGGATACCTAGGGCCGAGGCACCATGCATCCCCTCTGTCAAGAAAAGAAAAAGAAGGAAGAGGCAATGTGAAATAGGAGGGTACTAGCAGTACAGCATTGTCACCCCATCTATAAGGTGACTCGTTGGAGAGTAGCAAGTCAAGAACTGAGTTGCGAACAGCCTCCAAGTGCTGGTTTACTAGGCGCCCACAACTAGTGCACAACTAGGCGCCCAAGGCGCCCACAACTAGTGCTGGTTGACTATAGGCGCCCACAACTAGTGCACAACTAGGCGCCCAAGGCGCCCACAACTAGTGCTGGTTTACTATAGGCGCCCACAATCCCAAGGCTGGACAGTGCCACAAAATGCCATCTAGGCTTGAACATACTCAAAGGGACACCTGATGCTGTTGCTATCCTAGAAGTTTGGAGTAATTTGCTGCGCCCTTAGCCTTCGCGCAAGTGGCATTGACTTGTATTAGGAGTTTGAACTCAGTACCCTCACTTGCATCCACCTTGCATCAAATGGAGAGGAGGCCCAGAAGCTGAACTACTCCCAGACCCCCAGCTCTCTTCAATCTAGCTCTCTCTAACCTGACCCACAAAAAAACAACCAACACTTCCTGAGGTCAGGGTCCCCTTCTAAATGTGTTTGTGCATGATATCCAAGTGCCAGGTAAAGCCTTCCCTGCGATGTGTGCATGGCTCAAAGCCAGGTTGAGCTTTTTCTCCGGCTGCGCACCTGAAGCACTGCTTGTTTACCTGCCCCAGCATATGTACGCCTGACACACACACATTAACTTGCCATCCCCCCACACCCCCCCTTTGCTCAGATCACTGGAGCCTCAGACCCCTATGCTGTGATTACTTGCGGCCCCAATGGCGCCCGCAGCAAGGTTGTCAACAACACACTGAATCCAGAGTGGAACCAGGTGTTCCTGTTGTACGTACGCGATGCCGCCAAGGACTTGCTTAAGGTACGTGCCCTCTGCAATGGTACTTGTGCTGTATTTACTTTGAGCACAGGGGTGTGGCCTGCTGTGGGTCCCATTTTTGTCATCACTCTTTTGTATTTTATCTTGCCATGAGGTGTGCTGTTTGCATGAAGCAGGGGGTTTCAGTAGCATATGGACCTCAATGGAGCTTGGCCCTCAATCCTGAAGGCTCTGTAATGATATGCAGCAGTGATCAGAAGCGTAAGACCTGGATGGCTTTATGGGCACCACCATCCCCAGTTGCAAGCTGGCCGTGGGAGGCCCTGAAGCGCTGGCATGCAGCTGCCAACCCCTTCTCGTCACTGTTAAAAAGTTTCTATGTACCTGACCTTTACATACCACCAGCATCAAGACACTGGGGAGCTCGGATTGCACCTGCAAGCAAATGCCTCTGGTTGTCTCTCGCCATTGTAGTCCGCATATCTGCATGTGGCCTGCAGGTGCGCTTGTATGATGAGGACTTGATAAAGTCAGATGATGATCTGGGCACAGCCATGGTGTCCATGGCAGCCCTGGAGCCGGGCAAGCCTCAGGACCTAAGCCTGGAATTAAAAGGTGGGAGGGATGCAGCAGGAGAAGGGCAGCTGTGGGATGCAACAGGAAAGAGGAAGCTGCTTGAACAGGAAAGATTGAGATTGGTGTCAGGGAAGGATGGGAGAGGAAGCCGGTAGTCAGCCCTTGGATAGCTTAGTATGGTCCTCGCTGCTGTGCGTTGCTTGGCATGCCAAGGGTAAGCTCAGGCTGGAATGCCACGCTCGCATGCTGGCCCTCAATGCACACAATTTTTTGCGTATAACAGACGCAGCCCCATCCTTACCACCTCCTGACTCCACGCCTCCATTGAGCGTGGCCAAACACCCATGCTACTACAACCAGTCAACTGAGAGTAATCGTGAGGTGCACCATTCCTAGGGATGAACTGCCAACTTGCCAAGCCTTGCCTCCCTAGGTTGGGGCAAGGCAAGGCTAGGTGAGGTTCTTTGGCAAAGTGGGATCACACCCAGTAGCAGAAGGAGCCTCCAATCCTTTTGCTTTTTAGAATGTCCTTGTCAAAGTATTACACACAGGTGTTGAGAGGATTCGGAACAGGCAACAAGTGTGAGAAGTAGTGTTCTGGGATGATACTTGAATTTGCAGTGAACGTGCAGTGGATTTGGGTGAGAAGTGCCAGGATGCATGCACCAGTACGCTGATACTCAGATGCATGCTGGTGCTGCGCTTCCTGTGCTTAAAACTCGCTACTCCAAGCGGAAGACCAAGAGATGGGGCTGGTGTTGGTGATGCACGAGCCTTAGGCTAAGATTCTAAGCCGGCTGGTCAATCAGGCCAGCTGTACACCAAGCACTGCGCTGGCATGGCTGTGGAGCGCGACAGGATGCAGATTCATGTGCCCTGTCACTGGAAGGGGTCCACCGTGGATGGCTTGTAGGCTTGCAGCTGCTTGACAAGAGAGGTGCCTGGTATTGATGGCTCCAGTGAAGCTGGAAAGGGATCAGTGCAGTTGGGGGGACGGGATGTATATCAAATTATCCAACTCACTTTGGCTTAATTTGTATTGCAAGTCTTTCCCTGGGGATAACTTGAGGGCTTGTATCTGCTCAAGGTGGAGGATGCTTTGTGTTCATGGATTGGGGCAGTGCCATGAGGGAACTGGTTATAAGACGTGGACTTCAATCGATTTGGCCCATCTTGGCCTGCTTGGAAACTGCTCTACTTTCTTTTATTTCTGAGTTGCATCATTTGCTAACTTGGAACGTAAACTTTGGATGCATTGTCAGTTTAAAACTCTGCCTAAAGATGGACACCCCCTGACACCTCCCTGAGAGGCCGGTGTCCTCTCCCTTTGTAAACCGGCCAAGGGAGGACAGTGAGGTAAAAGGGGACAGGAGGAGAAGTGGTTTGGGAGCAGTTTCTCCTCTCTTCCTGGAACCCCTGCTTACAGGCAAACGCATGACCAAGCAATCGTCAAACCTTAATATTACAAAATTGTTGGCACCCTTGTCTTTCAAAGCACCAAACGACGCAGTGCTGGTTTATTATAAATTGATCTTATTACAAGTGACCTTCAAACCTCAAACAAAAACAAGGTATTTGTGAAAAGGAATTTAAAAGGAAAAAGTATGTCGCCCTTTTCCTTAATCCTAATGCTGTCCACGTACCACAGGGCCAGGTGGGGGCCAAGGCACTGTGCACCTGCGCTGCACCTGGACACGTTTCTCGGATCACCTCCTGGATAAGGCGGTGTCCAACGGCAAAGCAGTACCCACAGGCGAGGAGGCATTTGCCAGGTCCGCCTCTCAGGCACCGCAGCTTGCAGAGGCTGCTGCTGCTGTTGAGATGGCGACCACGATGCCCGGCAGGTGTGCAAATAGGAGGGTGGGGCTGAGCAACCTGGATGTGTTTGATTGCGGGCGGCTGCGCGGGTAGGATGGTGGGACTGAGCAACCAGATGTCTTCATTTTGGGCGGCTGCACAGATAGGAGGGTGGGGCTGAGCAACCCAGATGCGTTAATTGCGGGCGGCTGCGCAAATAAAAGGTTGGGGCTGAGCAACACAGATGTGTTTATTGCGTGCGGCAAGATTACAGAGCATGTTGTGGGGGCTCGTGCTCTTGGGCCACCAGCGCACGCACATGGCTGCAGATGTGAGTGGTGTAGGAGGCGGGACATGCTTCATGACTGTTGCATGCGTACATGGCGCAAATGCGCTTGCTCATGTGCGTAGCTAGGGTTGAGGAGCACACCCATGCTGGAAATCATAAAGTGGCACTTGCATGGGTCCTCCTCTGCCTGTAGAGGAAATGCAGGGGATGAAGCGGCCAACGAGGATGTAGCCAGCAAGGCCAAGCAAGAGCAGCAGTACTACCAAGATCTGCTTGCCAACCTGGCCCGCATAAAGGACCAGGTGAGGGCGGCTGTTGTTTCCCAGCACAGAGCTGGCTGCCTTGTAGTGCAGAGTAGTGTAAAACATTGCTTGCTGCCTCGTGGTGCAGGGTGATGCAGACACCTGCCTTGTGGTGCAGAGTGGTGCAGAGTGATGCAGACACCTGCCTTGTGGTGCTGAGTGGTCCAGAGCGGTACTGCCTTGCAGTGCAGGGTGGTGCAGGGTGGTGCTGCCTGGCGGTGCAGAGGGAGCTGCTTTGTGTGCTTGCCTTTAATGTTTGCATTTGCATGTCTTTTGTGGCCGAAGGTATGGAGGCTTGTACTGAATCTGTGTGCGTTGGCTGGTCTTCCAAAGCCGTTCCTCTTGAGCTGGTACTGTGTAGATGGAACTAGCTTTGAGGATTTTTTGCAAATCCACGGCGTACATTATATCAAGATGAATCATTGTGCAGAACAACGAAATAATCAGACAATTTATATGCAGTACTCGTCAAAGCCAATGAGTACCAGCCGATGAGTACCGCCTCGCGTCTAAGCGCCTGGGTACCTCGTCCCACGAGGGGACTCGCCTCTCTGAGACGAACGTCGAGGACGCTCGAACGATATAAGTTGAAGACATGGTCTGGACTTGAAGGTTACTCATCTTCTAATGCACTTTTGTAACTACTAAATGATAATTGAAGGACCCCACAATGTCCCCAATTGTCGCTTTTTCTGCTCTTCAGTTTCCACGGATTTTGTTCAACCCAACGCCTAAAACATCCAGCATTTTTTTGCTTTCAACGACGGTCTGGATTGTGAACCGGTGGAGTTGTAACCCCCAGCACCATGTCCTCTGCACTCTAAACTCCTCCACTCCGGCCGCTGACCAGGCAGCAGCGTGCCTGGCACCCGCGCACCATCCCCAATGCAAGGGCAATAAGCATCAGTCAGAACAACCCTGAAAACTGCACTTGCAGGCACGCACACACGCATGCGAGCTCAACCTGCTCGCCGCCATCTCTGTGCTGCCCCGTGTCCGTGCGCATTGTCACTGAGGTCTTCAAGCACCAATGCAGTGCCATTGAGCACATGACTCCAAGGAGCAAGTGACATACGTGTACACTTGCACAGCAAGCACAGCACACTCGTGCTGCACCTCAGCAAACGAACTGCACCCCCCCCCCCCCCCCCTCACACACACACATGCACTGCTCCCTCTTCCTGTGCAACCTATGCATCATGCACTCCGTACCTGCAGGTGCTGCTGCTTGCACGGCCAGCATCGGGATTGCCAACATGGTCAATTGCACGCAATGCGTATTGTACATTTTGCATTTACGCTCTTTACGGACGCGCTCTTTAGAGAAGGAGCGCACCTGCGCGGGTGTGCCAAACCACCACCAGCACCCATAGCTCACCGGCAGCATGTGCTGAGCACGACACAGGCATGGGAGCCGCAAAGTGCACCAAGCAGGCCAGATGTGCGGAATAACGTGCATGCCACAACAAAAAAAAAAAACACAGCAGCAGCACACGTGGCAGCACACACAGCAGCACGCGCACACGCACACAGCACACACGTACGCACACGCACGCGCGCGCGCACGCACGCGCACACACACACACACACACACACACACAGGCATGCGCACACACAGGCATGCGCACATACACAGCCACGTACACACAAACAGCTACGTACACACAGCCACACACATACACATAGAGCTGCATGAACATATGCATGGCTCAGGATCCTGTCCTGGTTAAGTCGGGTAGCACCCTTGCAGAGCCTCATAGAGGGAGAGGCCCTGAGGGGCTCACTGAGCCTCTTTCCAGATACCGACAGACCCTCTGTACCAGAGAGGGACACCAAAAAATGAAACAACCCCCCAGGGGAGGGTTCTTTCATTTTGAGTAAAGCCTAAACATCACAGACATGCAAAGACGATATCCTCAGAAAAAGAAATGAATTCAGAAACAAAAGCTTTGGGAGAATCTGAAGGTGGCGGTCACACACAATTTTTTTCGACTTTTTTTCCGTCGGTTTTGAAAAAAATTTTCAGTTTGGGCGAAAAAAATTGCGGTCACACACAAAAACCGAAAAAAATTTTCGCCCACCCAAAAAAATTTTCCGTTCAAGCCAGAAGTCACTAGTGACCGTGTTTGGGAAATTTTTTTCGGTTTGGGTCACTTTTCAGGAACCGTTTGGGAGTTCCTCCTGGGAGTGCCCCTTGCATGCAAACCCTAAAAAAACCAAAAATCTTCAATTCTATCTACATTTCACTATTTTATTTCTGATAATCCATTAATGCCCCCCTAAGGCAAGAAAGGGGACAATGTGAGGGGGAAGGGGCCAAAGCAGGCCAGCAAGCAATTGTTGCCCAGGTCAGGTGAGGTGGAGCAGAGGCCTGGCAGGGACTTGCACATGTCAGAGGCAGTGGTGGTGGGCAGCGGGCCTGCTACAGGGTCAATATTGAGCACACGAGCCATATATGATGCAAGCTTGCCCCTGACTTGATAAGCACCCACAGCATCAGGCCCGCTTCGCATGAGCCCAGCCGCACTAATGGTTTTTCAATCCTCATGAACGTTCCGTCTATTGCACCAGCACAAAAGGCAAATTGCACAATCCTCTGAAATCTCGCATGATGTGCATGAGTTCATGTCTGTCTGGAAAGACCATCATGCTTGGCACAAATTCTTTGCATAGTACATACACAACTTCAATGAATGACATTACACACTGCACTCTTACTAAGGTCGTAAGTCCACGCAAGCATCTGATAGTGAGCACTTGAACCGGCCTAATCCAAAAACATTTCCTGCCTCTTCTCAACAGGGATTGCATTCCGCATTTGTGTGTCAAGCTTGCATGAGTGGCACAGTGCGTTTCACACAGGGTTTTAAAGGCCGGCTTGCTCATGCGGAAAGCTTGCTTGAACTGGACAGCCTCATATTCAGGCTGAGTCCTTCCAATGTTGGCCCAGTCCCCGAGCACTTGCTTCTCCTGAATTCCAAAAGAAGGATTGTATTTCAAGGGCAGGGCAGGAGGAGTAGAGTGTGAAGGACGGAAGGGAGGAGAAGAGGGATTGGGTTTATGCATGCCCCATGCATGAGTGCCCCTTCAAGTCAGAATTGAGGGGGCACTCACAAAGAGGAAGCGCGCTTGCATGATTATGAAACAAATTATCACCTCCCTTACGCTCCAGAAGCCCCTTGCTTTCTTGCCACCTCCCATGTGCCCTGCTTGGACCATGGCAAGGCAGGCTGCAAGCTGCGCTGTGTGGTTACTACCATCCAGAACCAAGGTGACGGCTGGAATCAGAGCTTTCAGGGCCCAAGTTGAGAAGTCTGACTGCTCAGTTGCTAGCTGTGGCATGATGGCTGCCAGCCATACAAGGAGAAGGGCAGCACTTATGGTCCTTATGTAAGGGCCTGCCAAAAACGGCCTGGAAGGGGCGCTCCCAGGGAGGCTGAGCACTGAAAAAAAATCTGAAAAAAATCCCGTGTGGACGCTTGAATTTTTTTCCGTCGAGGTTGAAATTTTTTTTCAGTTATCCGAAAAAAATTGTGTGTGACCGCAAATTTTTTCACTTTCCGACGGAAAAAAAGTCGAAAAAAAAAACCGAAAAAAATTGTGTGTGACCGCAGCCTAAGAAGTGACTGTCTGGTAACAATTGCATTGGTGCCCAGTTTTCCAAGGGTTGAGGTGATGGTTGTTGCTTTGTTCAAAACAAGCATGAAGGAGCATCAACTTCAGTAGCTTCTTACGCTTTGGAGGAGCTTCCCGAGGAGCTTTCCAGTTTTGGCTGATATTGCTGTGACTGCACTCCTCAGCTTATGCCAGGAAGCACAATTGGTCAGACTTGGGCCTCTAGCACACCAAGTACCGCTCTTAGTCAGCATTGGGGCAGGCCAGGAAGCAGTTTAAAGTAGTGGCAAAGGTGAGGCATCATGTCAAACCGGACTGCTGCTGTCCAGGGTCATGCTGGCATGCCGTTCCACATCCATTCATTCATTATCTATTCTGATGAAGGTGTCAAGAAAGTTTGGGTGGACTGGATGCTTCCGTGAAAAGCAAATTTCTTCAATCATTGATGATAATAACGAATTACAGAGGCCTTCTCTGTAGGAGGTGAGGCTATTTAGAGGCTCTGAGAGCCTCTTTACATGAATGAATGACCCCTCTTGACACATGCCTAGCCGTGGTTCACTTCTGGTCTGCAGCACACCAAACACTCCCAATCAGATCACGCCTACACAGCAGTGGCCTGAATATCCGCGCAACCATCTCCAAGCGATGGAGCAAAAACAAACTGGACCAGCGGCCTGGTCACACAGCCGTAATTCACTTGCTAGTGTGCAGACACTGGCATACAAGCACTAGTGCTTGTAAGCGCACACATTATACCCATCCTGCTGCCCCTCATAAATGAACATGTACATGAGGACTCCAAGCACCAATGCAGGCATCGAGCACCTCATCGGCGGTGCAGGTTGCATGCACAAACAGCTGCGCAGCATGCATAAAGCGCATACCACCTGTGTAAGGTTTTGAGCAACAGTGCGCACATCAATAGGTTCTGCTAGGATCTGCCTGGCTGTGTTTTGGTGCCTGGGGATAGAAGTGTCACAAGAGCATGGACACAGGGGGCAGCAAGAGGAAAGGGTGTGTGGGTTGAGCTTGCGCGCGCATGCTGTGCTTGCACAACAGTCCTTCAGGGTTGTTTTGACTGGATGGTGCGGGGGGCTGCCAGAAATCTCAGGGGGCGTTTGCTGTGCAAAACACGGGCGCTGGTGTCGCACGGTTGCAGAGGCCGGGTTGACGCCTGCGAATTACATTTCTGCCTCAGTGCAGGCTAGGCCTTAGAAGCCATGAAACCAGCTTCCCTAGTCAATGTACAGAGACTAATGGCCCACAGAAAGGTACAAGCTGGGATGACTTGCTGCTTCTGCATGGCCACCTGTCTGCAGGAAAGCCGCATGTGCCCTTGCTACTTGACGGGCAAGGTCCCCACCTGAGCTTGCTGTTGTGGCTAGCACCTTGCTCGATGCCACAGACCTTAGGAGGTTAAACCGGGTATGGTTGCGAGGGATGGAGCACTGAACCCTAAAGAGAGCCCAGCCCAGCAGAGTTGTATTCTCGCCCAGAGCGTCCAGGGTTGCTGTCTGTGCACTATGTGCAGGTGTCTGCAGGTCTGGAAGAACTGAGGAAACAGGCTACAGAGGGCGATGGGAAGGACGAGAAGGAACAGGAGGACGTCAACAACCCCTGGAAAGTGCTCGCAAAGACGGCAGGCTGGGCAAGCAGCAATAGCTGGAAGCCTGTCGCATATGTGAACAATGATGAGTCAGACTCGCAGGTGTGTTGGCGCTTACAGTATGCGTGGTGTGTGTGTGTGTGTGTGTGTGTGTGTGTGTGTTTGTGTGTGCGCGTGCGCGTGCGCGCTTAGGCAACACAGGCAGCATTTGCGCATGATAGAGCTGCAGGAAGCACAGCGTTACCAAAAGCCCCATCCTAATTTCATGCTTCTTGTCCTACAATTGATACAAGCACAGCGCCAAGTAGGCTCAATCTTCATGTGCAGGATGGATTGGCTATGTCAGTAGTTTTGGTGTATGCTTTCTGCGTTTTCTGGGCCCGAGTACACTCGTTGAGCACAATTGCACAGGTCATTTTCTTTGACAATACCCTGGAAAAAAGCTCGGTAAGAAACTGCTGGAACGCAGCTTGTGTGTGTGTGTGTGAAGTAAAGTGGCTGGTGGATCTGTCTTTTCCATCAGCAGCGGGTGCACTGTGTGCATGGCTGATCAGGCCCGGAGAGCAGCCTGTCACCAACAGTCCTAACTGATGTTTTTAAGTCCGCGTCATGCAACAGGGGAGCACTATGCTACGTTTCAGAGCAAAAAGGCAGTGGAGGTGACTTTCTGCGTGTCCTGGTCTTTCTTGCTGCAACCTGCCCCAAAACAGAGCAAACTCATAATGTTAGTACTTCATACTTGCTGCTTTGGTGTGAGGAAGAAGTTATTTCCCATGCCTTCATGTGTGCACCTGTTGTAGCTGTTGCAAATTCTGCACATATGAAAGTGCTCCAGGCTGCTTACTTACTTTTTGTGTCGTGTGTTTTCTTTGGTGCGCATCATGTTGTAGTGGCCAAGCATGCTATCAGCAGGTCAAAGTAGCAAAATGTCCAGAAGGGCCCATTTAGGTGAACAATCTCAAGCTTTCATGGAAGCTGAACACCTTTCTTAGCTAGTTCAGTAGGCATCACTTCCTTTATCACCTTCTGGGTAGTGTACGGACCCCGAAGCCCCTCAGCAGTGTGACTGTGCTGCTTCTCTTTATCACACTTGTGTCACCTAAAAACCTCATTTTGATGTCGCACAAAGCTAGAACAAGACAACGTGTCACGCGTGTTTAGCTATGTCTGCTCTTGCCACAATCACACACAGGCATGGGCGTAACCTAAGAACCTGAATTTGATGTCACACAAGCTAGAACAAGCTAGAACAAGACCACCTGTCACGCGTGTTGGGCTATATCTGCTCTTGCCACGATCACACACAGGCATGGGTGTACCGCAACGTCAATACCAAAGAAGCCGTTGTCGCTTTCCGCGGCACAGAGCAGGTACGTCATTGCTTTTTTGTTGGCACATCCACGAAGCTGCTCTACATGGCAGGGCTTCATGGTTTTCCATGTCCACCTGTGTCTGCGCACTGACGTCCTTCTCTACCTTTTGAACGCATGCTCAAGTGTTCAATTGTGTTTCGGTGTCAGGCAATTGTGCATTTTAGTAGGCAAGCACGCTTGCCTGTGTGTCACTAAGTCATGCATGGACAGGGGACCTCAACTGGGACCCTAACACATTGAAATAAAAGGATGAACAATACTTTCTCATGCTGACCGGAGGCTTCACTGTCATCTTGAGTTTTGTTCATTGCTTACATATTTCTTGCCCTGTATGCCATATCACACACACACACAAACACACACACACACATGCACAAACACACCCCTTTATCTCTCTCCGATCCCTGTCACATGCCAGGTCAAATGGAAGGACCTCGCGACCGACCTCAACCTTGTACCTTCTTCATTGAACGTCGAGCGCATCGATGAGGACTCTGGGCTGGCACGCCTGATCAAAGCTGTTTCACCTGCGACGGATGTGAGTTTGGCTGGGAGAGTGCAGGTGACAGGCTTAGGAAAGTGCAGGGAATGGGAGGGTCCTGCGATCTCTATGAACCTGAGTTCACGCAAGAATACATGGAATTCGCTTGTTTCCTTTTGTTGGCAGGCCCTTGTAGCCTCACTTGGGCCACTCGCTCTCTTTGCTTCATGATTTGTTTTGCAGATCACCGTGCACGGCGGCTTCTTGTCCGCCTACGACTCCATCAAGCAACAAATCTTCATGCTGCTGGATGCCATCACAGAGTCAGGCAGTGAGGAAGACCCCTGGCGTGTGTATGTCACAGGGCACTCCCTGGGGGGTGCTCTGGCCACGCTTTGCGCATACGAGCTTGCAACGCGAAGGTGAGTGCAGACTCTTGCCTGCGGGTGGCTTGCATCAAGTTCCTTGCATTAGATTAATGTTCCATTGCATCTTCCATCGGAGTGAGGGCTTCCAATTTCAAGAAAACCAGGTACAAGTGTAGACAGGAAGCCTCTTCTGTGATTTTGGCAGTAAGGAGTATGCTGAGTATACGATGTGCAATATGTGTATGCAGAATCCGACTGATGCTTCACATTCACAACCTGATACTGCAGCTTATTCCTGCACATAACAAGGTGTTGCCAGGGTGCCTGATTTTCAGGAGCAGACAAATGATAAGGATCAAAAGGGGCAAAGAAGGCCCTCTGCAGGGTTGGCAGCGCAAAGCTCAATGACGAACATGTTACATTGAGTGGGAAGCAGCGCAAACTTGCCCCCATCCACTGAGTTGCACCTTGACATAGTGAAGAAGGTTGCACAGCATGCAGAAAAAGCATTCTGGGGTATTGATACCAAACCAAGCATGGCGTTTGCTTACGTACTCCTGTTTGCCCTGCCTTTTGAATTGAAATTTCTGTTCTTCTGTACCACCTGTTCAGAGTTCATTCCAGTGGAACCCTGAGGTTCCATTCTTGTACTCTCTCACTGTGATTGTCAAGCAAGTTGATGTACTGACTCTAGGGAAGCAGCGTGGACAACATGATGGATGGACACAGTTTATACCAGATGCTTGTCACACAACTGTGTAGGGGCCCTGCTCGAGCTCGTCAACGCATTTCTATGTACTCTTTTGGCGCCCCTCGTGCTGGCAACAAGGTGCGTTCAGCATGATATAAAGCTGCTTTGAGGAGAGGGTGATACGAGCACCTTGAGGGACAGGGTTTCAGGTAGTTGACATCCACTCACAAGTGATGAACGAGCGTGCAAGGGTGTGAAAAAAAGCTTGCAGATGTGTCAACAAATGATACACAGTGTGTATTACACACAAGTGCCTTTGTCAGTGCATACTGCTTCATTGTTTGTCAAGCTCATAGTCTCAATAAATGATGGTCTTACTCTCCACTTTGGCGATAGCGCATCGTTGATGCAGCACCAGCCTTGTATGGAAGACAAGTGAGGGAAGCGTTGCAAGCGACGCTGGCAAATTGGCGAAGCCAGTCCTTCCTGACACAGAGGTGGCATTGATATGCAGTTCCTGGGCCAACAACAGGACCTTTCTGTAGACCATGCCTTGTTCACGCATGCATGCATGCACAGCTGAGTGCGCGCCATGCATGCTGCTCCTGCTATTCATTGATCCCCGTAGACATTCAGCAGCACACCATACACCAGAGGCTCCCTTATCCAAAAACCAGGGTAGGGGGTGCAGGCCCACTCCACATTAGCAAATTTGTTGCAAACTTGTATGCTCACCTTGCGGTGCACATTACGCCACTGTTAGAACATAAATCAAATATCCAACCGCAATTGGAATTATGCAAATCTGTTGGCTCATCGGCAAGCTGGAATGGTTCGCAGGTGGACTGCAAAGTCCCCGGAACGGGAACCCCCAGACCCTGGATCCAGCAAGGGCATGCACAAAGTCTGGTGATGAAGTTTGAGTCGACTGGAGCTGTTCTGGGGGCCTGAGATGGCCGGCCTGGGAAATGCTTACTTAAATACTTTTGGAAAACTTCTGGAATCTTTGTTTCCAAAGTTTGCCCACTGCACCCCAGGTCACCAAAACTTGACTGCCCCGGTAAAAAGTTATGCTTGACAAGTATGCAGAGTTTCAAGGCGGATGCTAAGCAGGCTGACTCAGGCCAAGAACTGCCAAAACTTGTTTCAAAAGGGTTTTAATGACACCATCCCCGGCCTCTCCTGACCCCCTGACACTGCAGGGCTGCTTGGCTTAGTTAGCTTGGAGTGCATGCCAAATTTCAGGGCAGGGGGTGCGCTGGGCAGGCCAGGGCAGCAGGCGTGAAGTTTAGCGGGTAACAGGCAAACCTAGGGGCTCACGCCCCATGAATGGGGCTTCGCCAAAAAAAGGTGACGCCGACCTAATAGCCTTACATGCATGTGCCTACTGCAGGTCTTTGCGGCTGCATACAACGCATGCGTACCAGATAGCTGGCGGATTACCAACTCCAATGACATCATTCCCACGTACGTCCATGTCTGTGATGGTCTTTGATTGTGTACACTCACTTTTCTTGCTGCATGCAACAAGGTTTCGTTGAATTTGAATTGGTCCTGTGCAGAGATGCTTCATCGCATCATGCTCATTTTTTGGGGCGTTGAAGCCTGTCTCTTGATACATGAGGACTCTTGCCTTGCTAATGGCAGCATCGAGCTCTTTTCTTCTCGTGTTATTATATGAAGTTGAAGGAAACCTGCTGCAAATAGCTTAGGGACAGGCACCCATTTGTGCTCTGAACGCACCTTTGCTTTCAAGGCATTCTTATGGCACATTTGTAGGGGCTCCTGTGTTCTGTTACCCACCCTTTGCCTCCTTTGCCTCCAGGGTATCACATGGCCAATTGGTGGGCACTTCTGTATCCTGATACCCATCTATTTGCTCTCTTTTCCTCCAGGGTACCACGGCTCTTGGGTTACGCACATGTGAAGCACAGTGTACGTCTGGTGGAAGGCGGCCGTTTAGAAATTCAGGTCAGTGAGTGACATGTTCCAAGGATGATGGCGCTTATTTATTTTTTTATTCTTTTTCTGTTTGACGGCATGGTGGTGAGGGCCCAGCCGATGCCCTCATGTCCTGATGTATGGAATGCGTCAGGATAGGCATGCTGTTTGTGGTAAGGATGATGGCATGGTGGTGAACATCAAGCCAATGCCTACATCTTCTGATGTATGGAATGTGCTGGGATGGAAATGTAATGTGTGGTAAGGATGACCGCATGTGATGTGTCTAGCCCCAAGTCCGGTATTGTCCGGTATTGTCCCAAGTGGCCCAAGTGCAGTATTGCCCCAAAAGGCAACAGCTTTGCAGGTGCAAGCTGGCTTCTACTTGCTGAGCGAGTGTGGGACAAAGATGCCGCCCTTTGTCATTCTGACATGCAATTGGAGGCTATTGCAAAGCGGTTTGGGTCCTTGCTTGCCCTACCTTGCCCTGAAGCCTGCAGCATGCTCGTCCAGTGCAAAGCAAGCGATGTTTCTTTCTGTTTCTTTCTTGAAAGCTCACCAGGAAAAGCTTTGTGTTTCCTTTACCTGCTGCAAAATGCAGGAATCCTTGGATAATGATGTATTTGGCGAAGGACGCGGCGGCCTGGATGTTTTACAAGAGCTGAAGGATAAGGTTGATGCAGAGGTGCGTGGGCGCTTGGGCGAACAGGATTTGTTGGGGTGGTTTGTGTAGACATTAAGTAGTGTGAACTAAAGAAGAAAAGATATGCTGTAATTTACAGTGTAAAACTAGACAAAGGCTACAGAAGGAGGTCTGCGGTATAAAAGTTAGCTCATTTATGTTATGTTAATTTTAACGTGGTGATGAATTGCTTCTGGTAACACTTTCTACATGCCAATGTGCTACTCTGCAACAATCCTGGGGCGTTGCAAGGGTATGCTTCGTTGTATTGAGGGTGGTTAGAAATTGACTACCCTTTCCTTCTCTGTGATTGAAATCATGTCGTACCTGCATGTTGGTTTAAAGCAGTATGCCCAAAACAGCTTTGTCATTTCTCTGGACAAGTCCAGCGCGCATCCATTACCCAGCCACTAACACCTCCATCCATAACTCAGCCATTAGCACCTGCACATTTCTCTTTTTAATCTTCATGTTTTCTCTCTTTCTGCACCGACCACTGTGCTGTGCAAGTGCCCCTGCCGAGGGTGCACTCATGGCTGCGTCTGCGGTTTGGGGAAAGGCTGGGAAACCTGAAGCTTCAACAGCAACAATAGCAGCAGCAGCAGCAGTGAGAAAGGAAGCTGACTTGGCAACCCAGACAGTACCCCGTACCCTTTGTTCCCCACTTAAGAATTGGATTTTTTGAGATGGGCAATAAGGCAGGGGAACCTGAAGTTTCAACACCTACTGCAGCAGCAGCAAGGGAGAGAGCCAATTGAGCAGTCCAGACAGCCCCCCACATCCTGTGTTCCCCTCTTAGAAATGGACTCTTAGAGATGGGCAAAAGGGCGGAGGAACCTAAAGTTTAACACCGACTGCAGCAGCAGCGATGGAGAAATCTAGCTGAGCAGCCCAGACAGTACCCTACATCTTTGGTTTCAATCTTAGAGGGTGGACTCTTAGAGGTAGGCAATATTGAGGAGTTAGTTTCCAGCGTGCTGGGCTGGATAGTGTGCATGGCATGCAGCTGGGTGGCACATGATACAGCAGCTGGTTACAACATAGAAGCGGACTACATCTGTTCACACATCAGCACCGAGGGCCTCAAGGCATCTTTGCATCAGCAACAGGTTCCTCATCACCCAGCCTACTTCAGCCAAGTCCGGAATCATGGGCTAACGATGTTAACAATACTAACGCTGGGCCCTCACTTGGTAACTCGAATGTAGGATGGTAAGCAGGAGCCAAAAAATGACAATCAGGAAAAATCCAGGAACACATCCTATAAAATGCTTACACTGCTATGCTACAAGATGCAAAGCAGGAAGCACGGTCAAGCAAGGGATGAAACAATGCTCTTAAGATTGAGCAAAACAAATATCCTGCAACAGCGGAGGGACATGATTGAAAAAAACAGCAAAACAAAATAGCAAAACAAAATATGGGAAAAGGGAGCACATCATACAAAAATTCCAACAGAGCGATGCACAACGCAGAAAGAATGCTCTTACACAGCGACCAGGTTTCAATCTTTCCGCTCCAGAAGGCAAGATTTTGATTGGCGACAGGAGTCGTCGGGGAATACATCTGAATGACTTTTTTTCTTTTGACCTGGAGTCTGGAGCCGGTGCTTTATTTTGTTTGAACAATGAGTAGCTGGAGTATCCCACCAGGTCCAGCAACCCTCACCAGCAGTTTGTGGCATAATGGGGGCAGCACAAGCAGCATCAGCAAGAGGTACCACCCGTACAGCAAGCTGGCATCTGCTTCCGACCGCAAGCCACTGGGATGAAGCCTGTGCATGAGAAACTTGGGCAGTCTGCCATGCCTCTGCTTTACCTTTAATATTAGTGCCCAAAGCTTGCATTTTAATTGATCCTTCTTTGTTTGCTCAGACTGCGTGTGTTTTCTGGACACTGATTGGGCAAAGAAGGTAACAAATGTTGGTGCTAAGGCCACCTTTTTTTGCAGCAAAAATTGGGCAAAATCTTCTATGTGCTCTGCACTCAAATCCTGCTGACACTCTATATGTAACACTTAGGGGCAAAAGTGCTATACCCTAAAACTTACTGATAGCATCACTGATTTCTGTCACACACAAAAAGTGCATCTAAATCATCTGCTGAAAATTGTAGGTCAAGAGCCCGGCTGGCAATCTTGCTCTCTGTTTAGGAAGGGAGAGATCACGTTGCTAGATTTTTGATGTCATGAGTCTAACCAAGAGAAGCGTGACCAAATGATCCTATGTGCAAGCAGGGGAAGGAGAATGATGAAGGTGGATGAAAACAAAGCTCTGTAGAGGAACCAAGCAATTTTCCTTTGCAAAATGGCACACTTTGTATGCATGCAGGGTGGCAAATGGGAAGAGGTTTACGAGCAGATAGCTGCCCGAGAAATGGAGATCCTGAACACACTCACAAATGGGCAAGCCTTGGAGGAGCACATGGAGGACTTCTACCTAGAGGTGACATGTACACTTGTTGCTGTGTTTCTCATAAGAGCAACACGTCACTATTTTGTGACACAAATGGTGTTATACGCGTGACAAGGGACGCCTAGCAGGGCGTCCCAGAGCACCCTGCGTAGACAAGTTGCGACACAGAAATTTGCTGGGGAGCACCAAGTGTAGCCAACAATTACTATGTTTTTTTAGTAGTAATGAGTTCATGAGTTCATCAAGAAATCTGAGGGTGCTTTGGGCAAATGCCCCTGCCCCATCTCTTCCCCCAGCAGCACAACCCCTAGCTGTTCATGCAAGCACAGCGGCGGTGCCTGCAAGTGCAGAGGGCAGTGCTTTTATTAAGGTTTTGGGGTTGGTAGCATTTTGGCGACCAAGGGTGCTTATTTCAAATTACTGTGTAGCACAGCAAAAAACATTTTGCCAAAATTTTGGCAGCGCGTTAACAGTAAACAAATCAGTTACTGTTTACAATAAATACTAGAGCTGCCTATTCCCGGGGCGAGCTCCTCCTTGCAGCGTTAGCTGCTGTTTGTGCTGCTTCCATGCTTCCACATTTTCTTCATGCTGGCAAGCCCGGGCAATGGGGAGGCCTGCTTCCTGCTGCCGCTGTTGTGCTTTGGTTTGCGCATGCTTTTTCATGCCCAAATGTGACAGCGCACTGTCCTTCTTGTGCAGGGACATGATGCAGTCCGCTTTGCTAGCCCATAAGCATGGCAGGCACTTTGCCATCCCCGCGTCTGCTGCTTCAAAGTCCCCCCTATGCAGGAGGGGGTCTTGTTTATGTCCCCAAGAGAGCGCACACGCTGGCGCTTGCTGCACGGGCAATGGCTGCAGGTGGTGGCGCAGCTGCTACACTTGCAGGGCAGGTGCTGAGGGTGCTTGCATGCTTGCAATTGCTGGGGTTCCCTCCAATACTGCTGGTGTGCTAATTGTGGTGGTGGTGGTGGTGGTGGTGATGATGATGTTGGTGGTGCAGCTGCTGCATGGGATGCACTGCCTGCTTCTGCTGCTGCTGCTGCTGCTGCTGCTCCTGCATCTGAAGCACTGTCTGCAGCTGCTGCTGTTGCTCTTGCAGGGACATTGGTTGGAGGAGGGGGCAGGTGCCTGTCCCCAAGGCAGGCGCCTTTGGTTTGAGAGAGCTTGCTTTTTTTTCTTTTGCTTTTCTTCATGGAGCCTTTTGTACAAAAGTAAAAGGTCAATGTGGCGACAAGGGGTGGTCCCCAGAAATTTCCGCGTCGCACCGTGGCGACGAGGGGTGCTCCTGGGGTGCCCTCCCGGGCACCCCTCGTCGCCACCATTTGCTACACAATGCGCCTAAAATGCAACGCGTCGCCCCTAATAAAAGCACTGGCAGAGGGGGGGCAGCAGCAGGAGACAGCAGCAGTAGAGAGGCTGGTGGGCAGGCTGGGGATGGAATGGGTGATTCTGTCAGACATAGTCGGTGTCAGTGCTTTGATTAGGGGCGACGCGTCGCATTTTAGGCGCATTGTGTAGCAAATGGTGGCGACGAGGGGTGCCCGGGAGGGCACCCAAGGAGCACCCCTCGTTGCCACGGGGCGACGGGGAAGATTCTGGGGACCATCCCTTGTCGCCATTACCTTTTTCATATTGTACAAAATGCTCCATGAAGAAATGCAAAAGCAAAAGAAAGAGAACCCCATCCTCCAATGTCCCTGCAGCAACAGCAGCACCATTAGCAGCAGCAGAAGGAGGCCGTTCACCCCATGCAGCAGCACCAGTACCTGCAGCATCACCACCACCACCACCTTCATCACCACCACCTGCATGCACTGCCCATGCATCAGATGAGGACAGTGTGTGAGCTCTCTTGGGGACATGGACAAGATTCCCCATCTGCACAGGGTGAAGCAGCTGGCGCAGGGATGGCAAAGTGCCTGCAATGCTCATGGGCTAGCAAAGCGGACTGCCTCATGTCCCTGCAGAAGAAGGACGGCCTGCTTTCCCATTTGGGCAGGAAAATGCGCAGCGGCAGCAGCAGGAAGCAGGTCTTCCCAGTATCCGGTCTTGCCCGCATGCACAAAATGTGGAGGCTTGAAAGCAGCACAAAGAGCAGCTGTTGCTGCACGAGAGGCAGGAGGCCCCAGCAATCGGCAGCTTCTGCATGCAGCAAGTTAGCATGGTGTTGCGCAGAAGTTCAAGCATTTTGCTGCTGTGCTCCACCATCTCTCCCATTTACGGCCCATGGTCGCGTATGAGCAGCAGTAGGATCTGGAGCAGCTGTTTTACGATGTCAGATTTACAAATGTAAAGAAAGGACCGGCAGCCACACTGTTGGGCTGATAGGCCTGGTGCTGGTACATTCAAGCACACAGAGGCAAAAACTGTAAGCAGCAAACTGAAAAACCAGGGGTAAAGGAGGGGGTCATTGAAAAAGGAAAAAACTGTGTACGACCTACAAATTGAAGTGAGAGTAGCAAGAAGGGTTTTAAATTCCACTATCTGTGTCCAGCCAAGGTTTTTTTAAAGTACCAACATTTGCAGCAGCGTGAATGCAAACATGATTTCGACCAATGAGCCCCTATTGGTGTCCAGGTAAGGCTTGCTTAATGTACCAAAGTTGGTAGTGATGTTATGATGTTAAGCTGTCCAACATCATGCCCCACAAGCGCTGGTGTGACGACTCAGGCTGGGAAGAGCTTTTGAGTGTTTTTTTTTTTTTAATCGCAGAGGATTTATGTCTGGGTGTGGTGCCAAATGTTTTTGGGCTGTGCTACACGTTAATTGAATATGAGCACCGTTGGTTGCCAAAATGCTACCAACCCCAAATCCTTAATCGAAGCACTGGTCGGCGTGCAGGTGCCCGGCTCAGTGGTGGAGGAGCGGCTCTTCAGCAAGCTAGCCTTCATTAAGAATGACAGGCGCAATTGCTTGGAAGAGCAGCACCTCAATGCTTGCCTCACCCTTGCAACCAGGCCTTTTTTTTCGTTTTAGCAAAACCAAGATTTCAACACTGTGAGGGAAATCCCTTCTTGAGAAGTGCTATTTTAATACTTTGACCCCCAACCAAGCCTGCCACAAGGCCGCAGGCCTCGCAGCAAGAACAGGTAACAACCATTTTCCCTTGGTCAATGCTGCTTTGTGCTGTGCCTTCGCGCTTAAACTACTTTATTGCAAGCACAACTCGATGTTTGACGCTACCACACACTCTTTGCATGCGGACCATTCCATCAAGCAAGGAACTTTCAACATCCATGTACCCCCAAGTGTTAAAGTTCTGAAAGTCCAAGCACCCAAGTCATACTTGGTATGACGGGCAAGGACACCAAATCATACTCCATGCTCTTAAACCCTCCAGCACACACATTGGTGTGCTTCTCCTTCAAGGAACTGCGCTGAGGGCTCTTCAGAGCGCTCTGCTAGCAGAAAACATGTGCTCATCCTCTACTGAAGCAGGCACCATGACAAGAACAAGCTCAACCAGCTTCATCCACTCAGGGCACCTAAAGCAACCCCCCTTGCCCCCTAACAGTGGCCAAATCTCAGCAGCTCTGCTTGCCACTGCAATCGCAGGTTCTAGAGCTTGCTTCTTCCTTGCTGACTCCTGCTCGCCTGCGCTGCTGCTCCCACTATTGCTAACGTTGCTGTCCCTGCTGTCACTCATGCTGTTTGGTTAAGGAGCAGGAGAAGGGGCTTTGCTATGGCGCTGCAAGAAGTCCATCGTCTCGTGCTTGAACATGCACTGCTGATGGTGCCAATGTGGCAATTGAACACAATCTCACACCTCTTGCACCCTGCTTTGGATACACCATCAACATGGCATGGCATGCTGCTCAAGCCACAAGTGCCTATCATTCTCCTGCAGCCAGCCTGGAGCTTGTTGCTCACACCATGCTTCAAGGCCAATTGTGTTCACCAGCACTGTGACGTCTCTTTGCTCTACCCATTGCATGTCTTAACGTTTACTCTTTGCCCGAAGTCAGGTCCCTTCAGCTGAGAAAATGGGTGTCAAAATGGTCTATGCGTCCTTTCAGGGCACATTGCCCATTATAATACGATCCCCTGCCTCCAAAATCCCGGATTATAATATGATCATATTAGCATACGCGAAAAAAAAGGCCTGCTTGCAACCCAGTGCATGTGGGAGTTTGAGCAGTTCCCTTTTGAGAGGGAATGGCGAAGTTGCAGCTGCAAAATGGCAGCTGCAAAGTGGTCCAGCGCCCAGCGCCATTTGGCAATCAGTGGCAGCAGCCCATCACCATCTTGGATAGTGATGATGACGAGCTAGTTTAAGATTAAGAACATGGATAATGGACAGTGGTCTTTTTTATAAGAATGATTATTCTATATGGCAGCTGTTTAACTGACCAGAGGGGAGGGCTAGAGACATAAGGGGGAATTAAGGGGGCATCCGCACTTCGGCCGCCAAGACCTTATATATTTGTTATTATATTTGTTTGTTACTTGTAATACCTTGTAATTTTGGCGGAGCCAAAATTCTGGTAAATTTTTTTGTTGGCCTTGCTACACCCTTTTTAGACAGGAGCACCACGCGTAGCCAATTTGCTACATACCCCCGAACCTTAAATGAAACACTGACTTGTTGGATTTGGCGCCCTTTGGTGCCAGACAAAACTGGGGTTGTCACTAAGGTACCCCCTTGCAAGGCATTATGACTCTGATATCGCTGACTTCTTTGCTCGTAATACAGCATCCTTGAAAATAGCGATTTTTTCTGGAGGTTAGTACCTCGTGGTCTTTCAATGGTCTTTTCAATATAGAGTAAACAGCATAGTTTTGATGAGCCTGATGTGCCAGCTTGCTAAAGATCTGGCCAGCTTGTAGTTATTATCAGGATAATGGATGTCAAATGTAGGCTGTCTGAAGGCAGGGGTCTGCACGTCCTAGGAGTTTTAGGGTGCACATGTCACATCATTTGGCCTAATTTTCCAACCACCTAATTTATGCACAATTTTATTTTCCTTGTGTTCCTGCAGGCCCTCCAAGCTTGCGTGATTGCCGCAGCCAACTCGTCAGCTGCAACAGCCGCTGATGCTTTCAAGTCAAAAAAGGAAAAGTAGGGCACGGAAACTCTGCGGAACACGCTCTGCAACAAACCTGCCGCAGAGGCAGTTGAAGATCTGGACCAGAGCGTAGGCAACATTAACCACGCGTCCTCTCAAGTGGTGCTGAAAACTTGCAACACGAGAATTATCTTCTCCGACCACAATCACTGTAATCCAAGACTCATAACTTATGAAACAATTCGCGGCGTACCTGCAAATAAAAAGCTTGGCATCACCAAATCTAACAGTCCCAGCTGAAATCCCCTGTCAGTAACCAGCCTTCAAGGCTTAGTTAGGCTGACAATGCCAAGACCATTATGGAACAAGGTAAGGAAAATTAAGCTTCACTGGGAAACCCTCCTAGGGTTTGACAGTTGTTGTACATTTGAAAAGAAAAGGAAAAGGCTACACAGCTGTACCTGCCTACGTGGGCAGCTTAGCTGAAGCGAAAACAGTGCCTGCAACCAAACCAGCTCCAAGCTGGAGAACACGAACAAAAAGTATAAGTCAGTCACACCACTGTCGTGATGTTTCAACGGCCTCAGCTCAAGTCACCCTCCATACCATTCTGTTAGGTGTGGGAGGGTCATCTACACCCGGTCGGGGCCCCCCACACTCTGGAGCATCTGAAAGAGCTTGGCCTTGACACTCATACAGCCACCAGGCTTGCTCTGAAGCTTCATACTCCTTCTGTCCAGTACGCTTATAACTTGCTAGCACCAGACGCGCTCTCGAGAAGACTTCTCAAAACTTTCATCACCAAGATCAGGCACAGGCTACTGCTAGTAACCCTCCTGATCCCCATTGGTTTACAAGGTTTACAAGGATAAGGCCTTCAGCCAAGAAGTGCGACTGCTAGCCTGCTCATAAAAGGCAATCAATTCATGAAGGAAATAAGGAAGTTTATTGTTGTTCTGGTTCAAAAAAGCAGACATATCATGAGATTCTGCCTGTGAGAGCAAGGGAGCATATTTCCTGCGGAGAGAGACCACCTGGGGATGTGTGCAATGGAAGAGGACATGTTGTTCATCCTGGACATCATCATCAGCCTCACAAAGGTCACAGTTTGGGGAAGAGCTGTGATTCCAAGTTGCTGTCTCATAGCGAAGGGTGTGAATGCGGAGTCTAAACCGAGCCACGCTGCGAATGACATCATGGGGGAGGTCAAGGAACATGTATTTGGGGAGGCTATAGGAGAATGCATAACCAAGGCTTTTTTAATAGGAGGAGCACACCACTGGTGACAAGTTAAGCGTTTACTGTTGCGCTCTCTAGGGTGTGTGTTGGAAAAAGGCTCCCAATATTGTGGGTGCCTGGTCCTGAGATCTACAACAAAACGACTAAGATCAATGGGCTCACAATTCAGCAGCTTCTGTTTGAAAATATGGGAGTGTGCCAAGCCATCCATGGCTGATAGAATATGGGAAGACCAACAATCATCAGATCTCGAGCTCAGCCGCATGTCAGCCTGCAAAATCTTTTTCATTGTGGAGCTGTTGCATCGGGTCAAGGAGTTGTAAAGACGCATTGCTGCTCGGAACCAATTGAATTGTAAGGGCTCCAGACCACGAAGTTCCCGCATGATGCACCAAGAGGGAGTAGTGTCCCTGAACCCCAAAGTTCTTTTAAGCACTGTTAGTAGCCACTTCTGTATGGGATTGTCCATCTCTTTGCCTTGCCGAATTTAAGGGGTAGCCCAGATCTGACTTGCATACATGCCAGCGAGGATTGCATACGTCTTGAGGAGCCAAATCTGGGCGTGTAATCTGTTGGCAAGGTCGTGCTCCTGAACAAACTTTTTGACTCAGAAAGTACCAGCTGTGAATGGTCTCAATGCTGCATCGGCCGCAACATCCAGATTGATTGTTTTGTCACACACCATGCCGAGATATTTGAAAGTATCTGTGTAGGGGAGCTGCGTACCATCAAAGTAAAGTGGGGGCAGATTATCAGACCTGGAATTGAAGCACATCACCTCAGATTTCAATGTGTTTACAGTCAGCGATTTCCTTTCAGCATAGGCTCTCAATTTGCTTAGCATGTTCTGCACGTTGGTATGGTCATTGGACATGAGAGAGAGGTCATCAGCAAACAGTAAGTGAGTCACCATGAAATTGGGAATACCGGTGAGCGCACCCTGCACCCCTTCAGCCAGACAGTCAATGTCGTTCAAGTAAATTGAAAACAGCAAGGGGGAGAGAGGGCACCCTTGTTTGACCCCAAATGATGGCTGCACGTTTGCTCTCTTGTCCCCATCCAGCAGCGTGTACTCATCCTCATGGTATAAGTCTTTCAGGATAGAGACAATGTGGTTTGGCATCTGACAGTTGTGTAAATGTTCCCACAGCTTGCTCCTTGGGATGGAATCATAAGCTTGCTTGAAGTCGATGAAAGCAGTGTACAATCGTGATGATCCCCCTTGTATTTCTGAGCTGCATCTCGCAAGTGCCGCAGGATGAACAGGGGTTGCAGTGTACTACGGCCCGGGTAGAAACCAAACTGTGTGTCCGGAATTTTGTTGTGTTGGCTACACCAGTCTTGAATCATGGAGCGGAGCAGGTTAGCATACAGTCTGTACAGCGTGCCACTCACTGCAATCATCCTGTAATTCCCTGGATCTGTCACTGGGCCCTTTTTGTGAATTGGGGTCAGCTTGGCCTCTTTCCAAGACCTGGGGATGTGGGCTTTCGTGATGAACAGCTTGAACATTGCAGCAATGTGAGGGGCCAGTACATTGACATTCTCCCATCCCCTACCACGTTGTTTGGGCACTCGTTTGAAAGCACGTTTGATGAAGGTAGGAGTGATAGTGTCAAACCCAGAAGAAGAAGTGGTGTCCATGTTTGAGATGTGTGTCAAGACCAAGGCCAGCAGTTCGTTGTCCTCAGGCATGTTGCCTGATCCCCATTGACTTCTTTCTGTTGTTTCTGTTGGTGAAGGGGATACACGGTGCCTCTGCCCTAAGTATCATTTTTTTCTTAATTGATGTGGGGAGTGCTTACACTGCCTGCACAGTTTTTCTTTTCTTTTCAGTCACACCATTTCAGGCACGATGACATGAACTTGGCTATTCCTAGGACATCAGCCTAGTTCGTGAATTCTCGAAGACGTGGTGCACTACTTGGGGGTGCAAAACTAAACAGGTGCTGCAGATCCTGAGATGGGCAATCCAGGATAATGTGCTCTTCGTCTTGAAAACTATTCACACTAGTGGGCATCTATTTCCATGATGCCGCTGGGTTTCCACTCGAAGATTGTGACTGGAAAGGCATGAGGAAAGGAAAGGAAAGGGTTACATTTATGTACTGGACCTGCCTGCAGGGGCAGCTTAGCTGAAAGGCGGAAACATGAGGTGTAGCGTAATAATTTAAGAGGAATGTCTTGTGGAAGAGGAAGGCTCCTTGGTGAGGCCCTAGCTAGCTTGCTAGTTAGAGGACCTTTCCTTAATGCACGCAGCTGGACATGGCTTGCGTAGTCTTTTCTTTTCTAAAAGGAATGTTTTGTGGTAGGCAGAGAGGTAATGAAAGCTTTTTGTTTCGTCTCCTTTCATCCCACCAACCTGCTACAGAGCCCAGTGGTACGCCAAAGTGTGTGTAGTATGACCTCATGATTCTACTGGAAGCATGAGCCTCTTGTGGGGTCAGATAGTCCTGACTTTTCCAAGCATGAGTGATTTGCTCACAAAGAGCACCCTCAGGTCGTTCATATCATTCCTGGCTTTGGTGCGTATGGCTGCAGCAGAGTGTTGGGCATTTGTGCTCATTAAGAAAGATGTGCCTGTAACCATTGTAGGAAAGGGGACCAAACCTTCAGCCTGATAGTTTGTGCTCAGTAGAGAATTCCAAAACCTCATGATGCACTTGAACCAGGAGAAGCAGGGAGGCATCTGACCCATCCCTCTTAGGCTACAGTATGTCTCTGTTGCTCTTTTAACACCCAAAAGAGAAAAAAGCTACATAGGCAGAGGAAAATCTCCCTACATCAATTAAGGAAAAGGAGACACATTGGCTCAGAAGAGCCATGAGTTTCCTCCACCACAAAGCTGTAAAATGAAGAGCGCTAATGGGGATCTGGAGGTTTATTGGAAGCACCCGGCTCCATAATCTGGCTGTCAGAAGTATGATTGTTTTCAATAGCACGCCTAGTGGTAACAAGCTTGTTGGCGTACGTAACAGAATGGGCATGAAGCTTGCGAGCAAGTTTAATGGCACGTTGATGGCCAAGTCCAAGTTGTTTGAAATAACTAAGGGTGTGATCAATATAACATGTCCTGCTAACACCCAGAAGGATAGTATGAAGAGTCACAGTTTTTGCACTAATAAGTTTGCAGAGGTCTGCATGCTGCCGCTGTGCCCAAAAGAGACTTGAGAAAGTCTGTATGGTTGGTGTGTGCTTCAGAATTTATTGATTAACTGTAGAAGAGTTTGTCTATAGCCCATATCAGGCATCCGTATAAACCACTGGCAGCTGTGAGCGCAAGACTTGAATGTGGAGAGCACTATCCATGTGATGACATTTTGGGAAAGGTCAATGAGGCTAGGGGACATTTTAAAGCGGACTACATGTTTTTGGTTGTAGAGGGTGCCTGTGCTGAAATTTTGTGCGTTTCGTTTGGGTTGAGACACAGGATATGGACATGCGTATATTCTATATACGGTATATATACCGTAATGTATATATATACATTCTATATACGGTATATATATACCGTAATGTATATATATATATACATTCAATGGAAGTTCCAGAAGGCGGAGGAGGGTGCGAAAGGTGCTCCCGATGTGCACCTGAGTGCAGGGAGGTTCTGCTCTGATCTCCATTCATAAGGCCAGGAAGGATGGGAGCCTACTAATGAGTGTGGCCAAGTTGGTCTATAGTAGATCAGTGTATTTTAGTATAAAGCACCAGTGCATTTGTGCGGGCAACAGCCCACCATTGAGTGTGACCAAAGTGGTCTAAAGTACACTATAGTGTTAGCTAATGTGCTCAATATAGTCCACAGCACCTCCCACCAAGGGTCAGCCAGCACAGGTCAAAGCAAAGAATATGATTTTACTCAAAAGAGGACATCAATCTCTTGCTTTGAAGATTTATTTTTATAAAAGAAAATTTTCCATATACTTATGTAAACATATACACAAGGGACCAAAGTTCACTGTGAACTCGAAAAACGCCACATGTGTGATTGAAGATTTGACCCTTTAAAATTCTTTTACGTACAAGTTCGCTTCTCACTTGGAAGCTGGATTGAGAAACGCTGCACACTCTGTGCAGGAACATGGTTTGAAGGAGCCATGCTATCCTGCTGCTTTCCTTCTCCTTCCCGCCAGCAGCAGGTCGGTGAAGAGCCAGATAGGGCCCCAAAGTAGCTGTATAAAGCATTCAGTCAGCTTAGGCTGCCACAGGCCCTCACAGGAGTTGTAAACAGACAAGCTCTCCTAGGAGCAGGCCTGCTAAAGCTAAAGCCACCTTGCATTCGCGCCATCATCCGCACGCAGGCACCAGGCAATCCCATCCAGGATCCTACCAGACGCGCTCCAGATGATGCCGTGACACGGACAAGAGAACGGGCGTCGCAGACATCTGAGACAGATTCTGCAGACCACGGTACGCACGCATACACAGGGTGGCCACGTGTTGGGTGATGCTCATTCGACTATAATTGCTGCGACGCAATTGCAATGTACAGTCTCGTTGATGTACAGTCTTGTTTCGTGCGCCTGCGTCGACGTCTGTTGGTCAACTGTATTGTGCATGTGGGCTAGCCTGCATGTGTTGTGTGTTGGTTAAGCTGCTGTTTTCAGGCCTGCACCGGTAGACACGTACATGCATAGACGTGCGTGCGTGCATGCGTGTGTGTATGTGTGTCTGTGTGTGTATGCATGTGTGTATGTGTGCATGTGTGCACTGGCCTGGCTGAAGGCGTATGTGCACATGCTTTGTACAAACTTGTTGATCAAGGCATTCACTAGCTACACTAAGTGCTATGTTAATGTATATGAACATTTACTGTTATTTGTGAGCTCAAACAGGGATGCTTACACAAGTGAGCAAATACACCGTGCATTTCCTTGCAAACAAGACGATTGGTCTGTCTCTGGTACAGCTTCTAACACAGCCTGTGTGTCATGAAAACACTAGACCCAAAAGCCCAAACTTTAACCAGCGGCCATGTGCACAGCCATGGCCTAAAACATTCCACTTTGGTACTTTAAATTAGAGGAAGTTGCACAGGAGCGCCATGGCAATTGCAAGTAAGGTGTCAATCTTACAATCTTTTACTTGTGTACAGGTGTTCCAAAGGACCTTCCAAGGGTCTTCCCTGTACTGTGTGGATAATGCTCTGATATCGTTTGAAATCAAAAGGAAGTGTTTTAACTCAGAGTCCCAATTTGGCAGGCTCTGGTTTATTTATGTTACTCACGTTTCATTAAACAAATAAAATGATTTTTCCCTTCCATAACAACTTATAAACCTCCTGTACAATAGACCTCTGCCAGGTACATGTCCTGGCTTTCTGGTTGATTTCATAGTTTGCTGAAGGTTGCTAACACTGCAATAGTACATGTGATTTTGGAGACTTATCCATTGCGTCCTGACATAAAAACGCCTTTTGCCAAGAGTTTTGGTCCTTGTCCTGTACACGAGTAATAGTCGCTATAGCCCAGTTTGACCTTTGGCAGCAAAGTTTCACCCAGTTTTGGCCAGTTTTGCCTCCCTAACCCCCTAAACCTAGCCTTAAACCTAAACCTAACCCTAACCTAGCCCTAATAACCTAAAACTAACCCTAAAATCCACCTAAAAAGTTAATTTTTTGCCAAAGTTTTTGCCAAAGTTGCAAACCCTAGTTTCAAAGTACTGTATAGCGGCAATAATTGGTGTACACATCCCACGCATGCCCTTTTTTGTGGCCACCCGGTATTTGATGAGCATTTGGGGCCTGGTAGGAGCACAAAAAGGTCAAAACTCGTGCACGTGCACGGCACCAGGAATCTGGTAACATCAGTCCCCTTTGGTTTGCGGAAGCAGGTGTCAGCCAAGAGGAGCCGTCAGCAGCAGCAGCAGCAGCAGCAGCAGCAGCAGCAGGTGTCAGCAAGCAGATGTCAGCCAAAGCAGGTGTCAACCAAAGCAGGTGTCAGCCAAACACAGCACAGACACGTCTTGGAGGAATTAAGAACCTGCAAAGTCATGTCCTTATCAAAGTAGGCCTCCGAAATGGTGTTTGCTGTTAACTTTGCCCAGGAAGCACTTATGAGCATGCAATCCTTGATATATACCCAACATGCAAGGTGAGTGATGTCCCCCTCAAACCCTGGGGTTTTCATTGTGCAGGACACCATGCTCCGGCTGCTGGTTGTGGTGGCGCTACACAGACGGCAGATGCCAGCATGCATGGCGCGCTGAGCTACGATGACCTGAGTGTTCTGCACTTCTTCCAAGGGGAGCGCTGTGACGTCCTCTTCACGAGCACCAGGTTCCAAGGGTCGAGCATTGCTGCCTTGCTGAAGGGGGTATTGTGCAGCATAGACCAGGGCTGTGGTGGGGCTGAGCAGAGTGACAAGAGCAAGGTCTTCTTGGAAATGCTGCTGGGGGCGGAGCGTGCGCAAGCAGCAGAAGCGGCTGTGCTGGAAGGACTGCCTTTCGTGTGAGTACAGTGCCATGTTGGTGTCTTTCCTTTGGCATGGTTGAATTAACCTGTCCTTTCCATTTTTTTGCATCATGGGTTCAGACAGTTTAAAGCACAGCATGAATCCTGATCAGTTGAAAAACTCCTGCTGCAGCAGTCCTTTGTGAGGAGAAGGATGGAAAGGAAAGGTGGGATAGGATAGGATAGGGTTGCAAAGTTGTACCTGCCAACAAGGGCAGCTTAGCTGAAGCAAAAAGGTGCCTGTAACCATAACCAAACCAATCTTGTGTACAAATGTCAACTGAAAGGAAAGGTAGAGGTTACATAGCTGTAATTACTTAGGAGGGCAGCTTAGCTGGAGCCCCAAAAAGGTTATGTGATAGGCCATCCTTGGCTAGATATGGCAACCAGAGAAACGAAAGCTTTCATAAGTGAGTAACAGGCGCGCCTTGGCCATGTACCGCTCATCGTGTCTGGTTGAGCTAGGGGCTATAACATATGTTCCAGCACTCTGAAATGTCTTTTTGTCCATGCAGGACTGTGATAGAGAAGGAGTTGCCTGTCTTAGAAACTGGACCCCAAAGCGTTGGATCTGAGAGCTGCTGTTCATCGCTCCCACACTCTGCTGCCAAGCTTGCAAAACTTGCACTTCAATCCGATTCCAGCCGTCCGCCAAGCAGCCTGTCCCGCTGCATGCAGGTGAGCGTATTAGCTGCAACTAAGATTTGCCAAGACTGTAAGTGCAGTCATAAAGAATTTTGGATTGGTTGAATATACAGCCTGCGCATTTCTCCCTTATTCATAACACATCCCTGTTTTTGCTTGCTATCTTACATCACATGCTTAGGGTTGGTAGCCACCTTGCAGGGCCTCGTTGTGGGCAAGTCTCAGAGGCTCGGCAAGCCCCTTGTCAGAATTGGACAGTCCTTCTGTGCTATCAAGGGTCGGACCCCCCCCCCAATGGAAAAAAGTAAATGTCGCCCGACAAACGCAGGAACGCAGGAAAGTTTTAAGTACGGGGTTAAATGCCAAAAGAAGAAAGAAAATAAGAAAGAAGTGCTTTAAACCGTACTGGATGTGTGCTGCACAGGTAATTGTGACAGGGTCATTTATTTGCAAAGGTTCTCAGCTGATGGCTGATGCTGTTTTTAATGCCATCAAACAGCAGAAGGAGAGAGGCAAGTCTCCTGCAGACACACGTGGGGCGGGAGGAGTTCCGTGCTTAGGCTGAAAGAAAATTGCTTAGCATGCACTCTAGAGCCTTCGCCTGCAAGCGCAGAACGTCAGCCTGGGGCCTCCTGTACACCAAAAGCCGCTCAAAGTTGGCCCTGGAAAGGGCCAGGGAGCTGGTCTATGCGCTGCAACAGTGAGAGTGCTCACAGGCCAGCCTGCAGCTGCTTGATGACAGTAGCTATACAAGGCTGGAAGGTAGTGACTAATTGAAGAAGGTCGGAGGGTCTGGGGGAGTGGGCAGGCGTCATGCCGGACTATAATGGTTCTGCCCTGCCAGTCTTGCTACATGGTTGAGTCAAATCAATTGATTATTTCTCTATCATTTAGATGTTGCCTGGAAAACTGAGGCCAAATGGGAGGCTTCTGTAATACAAAATTCTAACAACACCTCACAGGGGCCCTTTCCACAGAGGGAGAGGCTCTTTTAAAACAGGCACTACGGCCTCTTCGCAGAGTGCACCCCTTCAACGTTGCCAATTTATACTGCATGGTTTAATTTTTGATTAGATAACGAAGCTTATCAGCTTACTACTGTACTATATTTCGCGTACATGCGTTCTTTGGTTGGGTCCTAGGTGGCAACACTTTCTGTGGTCCCCTTGAGGCTTAAGCTTGCAGATGAACCCTGGAATGTGCCCTGAGTGCCCAGGTGGCCACGTGCTGCTAGCTGGGCGGAGGTTGTTTAGGTCGGACTCCAATGCCAGCAAAGAGGAATGCTGTGATAGGGAAAGGCTTTGTTTAAATTCCAAATTATGGCCAGTACGCACCCCCTTCTTCCTCCCAGCAATTGAGTTATGCAACAGTATTCATGCCGCTTGTAGGGTGATATTGCAACACAAGCATGTTCTGTACAAATTGCCTAGCACATTCTGTGCAGCTTCTTTGGTACCTTATGCCCCCTTCTACGCGCCCTCCAGCAAGTCCAGCAAACTAGGACGCCTTAATTGCAGATCTCTTACCATGCACTCTCAGCGTGCACACGCTCAGCAGTGGCGCAATGTCCCTACACTGCAGCAGCCTTGCTCACATGCATTGCATCAGGCCATGTGCAACAGCGTTGAAGTCTGCCCTGCATCAGCCTTGCTCATCTCGCAAGCGTCGTGCAACTGTTTGACCTCCTTCACCCTGTCATCAACCTTTGCCTTTCCATCTTTGCGGTGCAAAAACCCGCCTTTTTTGCATGTGGGGGTCTCCGCGATGTTTTCACCAAATATTTTTCTGCATTCCGGACTGTAAGCATCCCTCTTGCCAGGCAATTGAATATTTTATATTATTACTTTTTTTATACGCAGTATGCGCCCCTTGAAAAACATGTATAATGCGTGTATATTAACAGGTTGGTAGGGTAACTAATATTATAAAGGCGCATCAGTGGAGGTAGGCGTTGGAGCAAAATCCAATTGGCAATGGTTTTTTAGCGGTGCAAGCGAGGGCAGGCCTTTTTTATGCCAGACTTGACATTTACATTTTTTATGTTTGTGATAAGTTTTTGTGAATTGTTTTGGAAGTTTTGGTCAACTGCCTTCCAAATCATCTTGACTGCCCTGAACTTCTCCAGGGCCACTCTTTTGAAACCTGAGGACCGTGAAAAATATATATCACGGCCCAAAAAATGCTTTTGGCCCTGCGCGTTGACTGTGGGATGAAAAGATAAATATCCATTTTAAAGTGCGCGGTGGTGCGTGGTTGTGATGTTGAAACGTTTTAGAGACAGCTCGGACAAGGGGTGGTCAGGAGCGCCCCGCCCAACCTCGCTTTGATTTTCTCCCCTGGAAAAGCTATCTCCTTGGCCACTCTTCCCCATGCCACCCTTACATAGGAGCAGTAGCAAGAAAATGTCCTGCCAGCTTGCTGGCATGCAAGGCCAGCATTCAAAGCAGCAGCAACAGGAGAGGAAGAAGGCTATTGAAGTGGCAGCAGTGGAGAGGATCAGCAGGGTCCCTCAGCAGCCATAAAGACAGCACAAATGAGTAAGGTTGGGGGACAGCATGAGGGGAACAAGTGAACGCCTCCATGCCTGTCAGAGTGCTCAATTATTGATTGCCTCGAACTGCATCGTCCTGATTTGTTCCAGAGCGTTCATTGCCCTTTAAAAGGCCCTGTGTGCCAATTGGGACAAAAGCCCCTGCGTGATTGATGCGCAGTGTAAAATGTTTGTTGCAGGGGTGCGAGGTTGGAGTGTGGTTGCATGAAGTGTTTATTTCTGGGGTGAGTGATGAGTACATCGCTCTCCGTATGTAAGTTATTTTGGTTCAAAGTTTACTTGGCCAGGATTCCCAAATTTTTGGCGAAGCCCCATTCATCAGGTGTGAGCCCCGAAGGTTGCCGGCTTCCGGTAGAGTTCACACCTTGCTGCCCTGGCCCACCCAGTGCAGCCCCTGCCCTGAAACTCGGCATGCAGGCCAAAAAATCTAAACTAGGCAGCACTGGCATGTCGGTAAAGTGGGGCAGGCCATGAGCAAAGTGTTTTGAAACTTTTTCATTTGGAGCTGAGCAGGAAATGGCCAGCATGGCCCGCCCAGCGCCCTCCCCCGCCCTGAAACTTGGCATGCTTGCCAAGCAAAAACTCTTATCAGGGTATTTGAGTTTTTGTGGCTGGGAGGTGCAGTGGGCAATGTTATTGAGAACAGGTTTTATATTTGGTAGCCAAGAAGAAGCTGACGTGTCTCGGAAGCCAGCCCGGCAACCCCACGAAATGGAACCTAATGTTACAGGCTCACTCAGCAATCTAATGCTCAGGCAATTGCAAGTCCGGGGCCTGGGAGCGGCCTGGCCAAAGAAATCCAATTGCTCCTGCGGATGATTCCAGCTCGGCGATGGTTCATTGAATTTAACATTTGCAATAGCGAAGAGGTTTTCAATTCAAGCTTAAATGGTGTGCTGTGCACAGCAAGTAAACATGAGAAGCCTGGCACGTTTTGCTGGTTCAACGAGGCGCAAGACATTTACCCCTTACCCTTGTGATTAGAGGAAGTGTGCGTCTCTGGTGTATGGCCTGGTTTGGTTCAAGCCAGGAGAATGGGTGGGCAATGCCCTCAGCATTTGCGATGCATGCAGCAAATGTAATGTAGAATGCACGCAGCAACTCACGCAGCATTGCATGCAGCATGCACACAGCAATGCATGCAGCAATGCACGCAGCAACGCATGCAGCAATGCACGCAATAATGCTGCGCTGATGATAGATTCACGCTTGCATGTGCATTATGGAATCCTCTAGTGCTGCTAGGGTGTCGTGTCTCTTGCAACTCAATGGAGTCTTAAATGCAGCCTTGGGTCAGTGGAGGGCTGGCTTTGCCAACTTTCCAGCGTTGCTTGCGACGCCTCTCTCACTTGTCTCAAATCTCCAGTCAGACTTTGATTTTGTCGGTGACTTTAGGGGATGATGACGCAATCAAAAGTGGTGATTGCAGCTGAAATAAGTTTGATCATTTCATCATATGTCAAAGCATGGCTGGGGGCATTCCGAGTTCCAGGCGCCAGTGACACCCCTCTGTGGCCAGATTGAGCTACCCTTAAGCCATTTTGAAACTTTGAGCCCATTGTATTGTAGAAAGTAACTGTTTTTACTCCCTTAGATGCACCTCCAAAAGCAACTTCTCTGGAGGAATAGGCTCCAGGGGACTTGCAGAGCCATGCATCTCCTCCTTGGCGCCCAGCATTGCAGCCTGCGTCGTCACAAGTGAAGCTGACCACCCCAAGCGTCAGCAAAAAGGAACAGCGGGCACGGAGTTGGCCTGTCATGGCCTCCCTGAAAATGTGCCCCTCCCAGTGGGGTTTAATCCGGCTAGAACCAGGGGCCCTTGCAACGACCCATAATCACCCAGAATATTACGAGGAGGCTCCCCAGATACTTGCTGCTGTAGCCTGGGCCTGAGCAGGGTCCCTCTCAAAAATGACATACCAGGGGTAACTTAGAAGTGCAGCTATTGGGCACATGTTGCGCGCCTCGTGCAAATGTTAAAAGAAGGCATCTGCATCCTCAATGAGACAGTTGCTTGTTCAGATTAAAGGAATACCAGGTTGGTGCAAAGAGTTTGAACTGAGTTACATTTGGGTGTCCCCAGCACGCCAAAGCAACCTTTCCTTAATACCAACGACCCCGCCTACTCAGAAGTGGGTTTGAATGAGTCCGGGGCCAAACACCTATTTTTGGCATAGGGTTGGGGACTTGACTGTAGGAGCAGACAAGTGCAGCTTGATTATGCAGCAGCAGCATTGTTTTTTTTTGCAGATTGGTTGCACATATGGCTAGGCTGAGCTCCATACAATGCAAGGAGCAATTAAGACAGGGAGGGCAGACAAGGGGTGCCGAGCAACGACAGAAAAAACAGGAGCATGTCTATCTCTGAGGGACCCTGCAGATAAGCCAGCTAAAGGCCGCACTATTATACTTCCTTGGATTTACGCCTTTCTGCCCCCTGACAACCCTTGAAGTGTGCAAGTGTGCACAGGCATGAGAATGTGCACAGTGCTAAATTCACCTAACGTCGAGCTGCCACAAGCATGGAACCAGGTTGACTGGAAAGCCATGTTTGCGGTAAATGGCACCATTGCGTGGATACCTGTTGCTGCTTGTCTCAGACGATGCGTTTAACTGGGATCCCTTTCAGGTGAACTTTGGCAGGGGACCAGCTACCTCCAAGGACATGCCAAGCATCAGCACTGAGCAGCAGCAGAGCATCAGGGATGAGCAGAGCGCTGGTCTACCTATGTCCAAGGATGGGCTGCCATTTCAAGCAAAGTTTCTGTCAGAGCCTTTTGTGCTGCGACCGGCCGCGTCTCAGCGGCCAGCCCTGACCACCCTACCAGAGGACAGTTCCTCACATAACAACATCCAGAGCACGGACCAGCAGTTCCTTGACGGTTCTGCATCAGCAATGGGCGTGAGCACCCCTTCCACCAGTCACCCTCTGCATGCAAGTTGGAGCGCTGCCAGCTTTGCAGACCCCCCAGCTGCTTCCACCTCCACTTCTGGTCCTTCAGCCCAACCCTCCATTTCGCTCAACAATAAAGCAACCTATGCCAGACATTATCCGTCAGGCTCAGGGAAGTACGCCCTTATGCCAAAGACACATTCAGGGGAATCATCGACTGTTCAGGGCAGCAGAAGCAAGACGCTGCCGTTGTTCAGCTCCTCCACGTGCGGTGTTTATGAGCCTCTCAGCAGCAACTTGTCTGGTGAATTTGATAGGTGAGCACAGTTTGTTTTAATATTGTTTTAATCGGTGGCTGGCTGAGCAGGTCAAAGCCTGCAGAACATTTGTTGTAGCGACAGTGTTTGATGTAGTGTTGCAAGTGTCAAGGATCACACTGTGATGTCCATACTTGCAGGTACTTCTGGTAGGAATGGGACTGAGTGGAGTAGAAAATGAAATGGTGGAATGCTGCAGGATTAGATAGGTAAAGAGCTGTAAGACCCTTGCTGTAGGATTGAACTTGCGCTTGCTCCTCAGATCTCCATTGAAGACTCATGTGTTACCAAAGGTTTGGTTACCACCTTCCCCTGATGTGCCGCCTGGTGTTGATAAAAAGAAATATGGTGAAATGAAAAAAGATGTTTGTCGAGCATGTCATCCAGAGGTTGTAAACATGCTTTTGCTTGAGGGTCACTCACCAGGGGGCCAGCAGTGGGTCGCCTTGGAAGATAAAGAAAAGGTTGTGTGCTCTACACGTTGTGCAATTATTTTTGATTAAAAAAAAGGTGTTTTCCCTACGTCCTTTGGTGTTTACCCATTTAAATTAAGCTCATCCAGTGCAAGGATCCTTATTCATGGCTACCTTGAAATATGTCACCTCCTGTCTCAAAACATTCTGGGGTAAAAGTGCCCCCTCTCTTTGTTCCTTTTGGTTGTTCTTGTGCCATTTGGTGAACGGCACCCTCACTTGCTGTGCTCCTCCTCCTTCTGCTTTGATTCAGGACTCTGGCGATGCTGCAGGCACTTCAACTTGAGCGCTCTCCTAGCCCTTCAAACCAAGCCCTACCTGCCCTCACATCCTCAGCGAGCAAATTCTCTACAGCTGGTGGTGCGAGAAGGAGGCCAGCCCGGAAGGTTGCCTCCTGCACGAGCATGGGCATGGCAGCTCAGTATCCCAGCTCAGCTGCAGACATGTATGATATGGGGCTGCACATTGGAGACCTTGGAGAGAGGGAGCGCCCACTGTCAACAGGACCGAAGTCCTCTCCAGCTGCTGCTGACTATGCAGAGCCCCTCGCAGCAGCTACACAGACTGAAGGAACCCGGCCCAGCATGCAGGGTGGTGCCGTAGAGGAAAGGCAGGGCGCATGCCAGGAGTCCCAGCAAGGTGGGGGCCAAATGCCATGCTATAGAGATGCGCGCTTGTGCACGTTGTTCATGTTCCTCAATTTGCTGTCTGAACCTGCTCATGTTCTTCCTCTGGCTTTCCCTTCTGCTTTTTTGTTGTTGCCCCGCGCTCCTTGCCTGTCTTTCCCCCTATGTGCACCTTCAATTGCATGGGACCCAGCCTAGCCATATTTGTATTAATCTGCAAGAAGGCCGGTGCCGCTGCTGCATAACCATGAAAACTGCATTAGTCTGCTTCTACAGTCAGGTCCCCAATCCTGTGCCAAAAACGGACGTTTGTTTTTAAATACCGGTCACATTTAAACCCACTTCTGAGTATGAGGGGTCACTGGTATCATGGAAAGGTTGGTTTGGCACGCTGGGGACATCTGGGTGTGGCTTCGGTTAGGCTCTGTGCACCAAAACCTGTTTTTTAAATCTTGGAACAGCTACTATCTTATTTAAATATCAGGAGTGATGTTTGCATTACTATGGCGCACACCATGTGCCCAATACCTTCTGCCCAATACCTTCTCAGTCACCTCTTGTGAAGGCCAATTCATAGAGGGACCCTGCTCAGGCCCAGGTTACAGCAGCGCTGCGTGGGAAGCCTCCTGGTTACCTTGCGGGTGATGTGGTTTTGCGGGACCCCGGGTGCTTGATTGGGTTAAACCCCACAAAGAGGCGCACAAAAGCAGGGAGGCCTCGTTACGCTATCTCCATGCCCGCTGTTTGATTTGGCCGATGTCCGGGTTGGCTAGGATCAGTTTTGGTGCCGCAGACTGCAATGCTGGGTGCCAGGGAGAAGCTGCTAGGCCCTGCAAGATCCCTGGAGCCTGTTTTTCCGAAGAAGAAAAAAATTCTGCTTGTGGAGGCGCATCCAAGGGAACCAATGTGGTTTCAATTGATTCTTTCTACAAAAATGTGCAGCCAACATTTGAGTTTGTACTAATTTCCTTGCAACTCTGGCTGTTGCCGGAATTCCGAACGAAGGCAGAGTTGGATTTCTGACCCCGATCCAACTCTCTGCTGATGCGCCTAAACTTAAATGAATGTAATATAGAGCCGTTCTCTTTCATCAGTAAAAATCCTCTTCACTGGCTTTGGAGTTCCCCCCCCCAAACAGCTTGAAGCAGGTGGCCACCTGGGCACTCAGGGCACTTCATGGGGTCCATGTGAGCTTGGGGATGCAGTGGGAGGGTTGGGACACACAGGGGGTGAGTTTGGCAGGCTGAGCGCGCATACATGCAGGTCCAGCCTGCAACAGAGATGATTTAATGGGACCTCATCAGCTCTGAAAACATGCTATTTAGATAAGCTTTCAAGTGGTATGCTCAGAATTGGCAGGAGATGGCTGGCTGACAATTGGCAGGGTAATATCACACATGGGGTAGGGACTGACAGCAGCACAGATGCTTGAAAATATCTATTGCCCTCTTGATATGCTTCAAGTGCAAGGCAGTTACATGATGTCGGAGCCCTTCGAATGTTTGTCTTTCTGCAAATACTTGCTGCGTGATTGTATTTTTATGGCAAAAAAGCTGAGCTCCACACATGCCTTACCTTTTTTCCTGTATGCCAGGGTAAGGTGGATCAGGCAAGTGTGTGTTTGTGTACATGGAATGGATTGAGCTGCTAGTCCAAAAGGAGCTCCTGTCTCTTTGCTTGCCATCCAGTTGAACGCCCTGCATCCTTCATGTCTGCAAGGTTTGTGGCGGTGAAAAGGATGAAGCTGCATCAACTTGACATGCACAAAAAAGGAAATGCTCCTCCGAAGCCACAGGCAGCAACTTTCAATCCTGCAGGAGCTCATGGGATGGGAAGTAATCCTCATAAGAACACACCGACACTCCTAACACTCCTATGGCACAGGTGTTTTGGTCAGCGGCAGACCAAGGTCATCGAAAGAGAAGAGTGGCGCGTCCTCCACATGCCCCAGCAATGCTGCGTACGTCAGACAAGATTCCCAAGCTGATGGGTCTCAAGCAAGTCTAGAAGAGCAGATTTTCGAGGTTTCAATCCAATCCATGCCGTCAGCACGGGGCAGGTGCGTGCTCCAGCGACCTGATATTGCAGCAAGTTGGGAGCTGGGCTCTCCTTTGCTCACTAGCTCAGCATGTGTATGGTTCAATTTTTGAGGTCGCTTTTAAATTAGCAGCGAGACAAATAGATCCTTGACAAGAGGCAGCCAAATCTTCAATCAGCACCATTAATCTAAGTGAACAATAACGTTTGCACAATTGAATAGCTAGGTGTCATTTTGTGCAGATCCTAAAGCACTTTGATTGTGCCCAAGTTGGAATTTGTTTGGATTGGCATGAGGCATAACTTCTTTGGGCCTGCCCACAGGCCAAGGCCTGGATGCAATGGCAGGTAGCAGCCGCCTGCCTGTCACGCTCGTGCACCCGCTGTGTAACCCCAGGGTCCAGGCAGTTGCGAAGCTCCCTGGGCGGGCCATCGCCCTCCTCGTGCTTCCGCTTGGTGCAGCCCATGTTAAACAGGGTCCTCTGCCCCATTATCATGTGGGATTCCATTCTGGGGCCCAATTGAGGGCGTGCTGTAAACGCGTATACTTTGCGAGCCTCTCCAAACAGTAATTCAGAAACGGATTTGATATCGTGTAGAGTGGCAATAGTTATTTGTTTTAGTCGCAATAACCCAAGTACTGATACGGTATATACTGGCTGAAATACATGTATGGAATCTGCCAACTTAATCAGATCAACATGGAAGTGGGGTCTATGGATAGCTCTTGAGGCGCTTTTTCACGGTGTCTGATTTACCAAGCCCAAAAAGCTCACACCCAGCAATTTGCAGGCATACAAAGGTGCATATGCAATGCTCAGGGATATCCCCATAAGCCTGCAAAACAAAACAACCACTAGAAGGATTGCCCAGGGGTCTCTAAAATCAAGTACTCAATGTGTTGTCCACTATCCCTCCCACTATCCCTCTCCTAATGAACAAAGCTGAAGTTTTAGCTTCTCATCCATCAAACTCCCCCTCATTCTCCTCTGCCTCCTTTAAATCAATCAGCAATGTTAGGCATTACTTTCTCTTCTGCCCCCTTCCTCCTAAAACTGCTTTTCACACGTGCAAAATTTTTATCTTGCGCACACAGCAGAGCTAGGCACTTCCTGGTCTGGGTGAAAATGCTACCAAAGAGCGATCAGTTGCGCTCTGGCACAGCTTGTGGTATATGCTGACACAGCTCATGACACTTGCTGGCAGCAGCCGGCCCACTGCCTCTGTTATGTGAGGGAACTCAGCTGCCATGCGCATCAGCCAGAAGCTGCGCAAGCATCTGCACCACCACCAGCTCACTGCCATCCTCCGAAACTTGACTGTCTCTGGTTTAGTGTTGCACAGCAGCTTGCTACACCTCTTGCTTACCGCAGAGCACTCCAGGAAGCACTACTCCCCTCTGTTTACCACCACCAGGCAGGCTACAAGTGCTGTCACTAGCTTGCCCTCCCTGACGCTTTCAAGCCTATCATATTCGTTATAGCTTCATTTGGTGCCCATCTCTACTTTTCAGACCTGATTGCCTGTCATCAGCATCAAGCTCAATTTGCAGGGGCTTGCCCACTGCAGGAGGTTGCCCTCAACCTGTCTCACATGATACCCCTGTAGGACCTTTGTATTAATGTTTTGTAACTACAGTAATGGATAATTGGAATTCACTTTTGAAAAGGCACTTCAAAGGGCCAATTATAGCTTCGGTAACCCCCCAAAACAGCAGAAATATGCTAAAAACATGGTTAACACAGAGGGAATTACAAATACTGTATACGCCACCATACATAACCCGTATACATAATGTATCAGGGTTGTTCAGTGCGACGGTCTCAGATGAAAAATGTGATAAAATGCATGTAAAATGCGAGTTCGTCGAACTGTTCGATCGCACGTTTGATCGAGGGGGGTGGCTGGGACAGGGGTCAGCAGAGCCCATACAGGCTTGCCCCGGCCTTCCATCCCTTGATTTTTTAACTTTAATTGTTGTTAATGAAAATGGAAAGTCCTGATGAGTTAATGTGCCATAACAGGGGCCTTCAGGTGACCTTCTAGTGGCCTTCAAGTGGACTTTGCAGGCTGCATTTCGCACAGGGGGGTAAAAGTTCGACGAACGGCACTTTCAAAATGCGATAAAATGCGTGTAAAATGTGAGTTCGATAAAGTGCGCCGTTCGTCGCACTGAACAACCCTGTAATGTATGGGTGATCACATACGTTTGAATGCTGTTTGTGTACTCAAACGGAGATAGCCAACCCTTGTGGTTTGGAGTCTTTGAATTAAAGAATATCATTGCAGAAGAAATGGGGTGAAAATATTTATTTGTCCGTGAAATACAGACTTTCAGCCATTTCCCTTTGAGGAAATATAGCATGAGGGATGCTAAAGCGGTCAAAATTTGGCCTTGTTCTTTCCTTTCATTTAGTATGCAGGATGCTAGAGTAATATGTGAGTAGGCCTAGTTTTGGAAACAAAAATGTTCCCAGGATGGAGCTGTGGGCCCTCTTGGGTGATCTGAGGCCAGGAGAGTGATCGGGGTTTTCTAATTTCATCATTCACTGGTGACCACGATATTTTATGAAATAACAAAGGTTGGCATGGTTGGATTTGAGAACGAAAGCGGGAAAGAGCATATGTCCAGTGATGAAGGGGGGGGTTTGCCCACCTCTGGGAAACACAGGCAGAAATTTCGGACAACATTTCTGTAGTGAGAAGCCTTGTGCACCCCATGCATGGGTATTGGCACTAATAAAAGTTGCGTCCGACTTAAAATTTGTTTCAATGGGGATTGTTCATGAATTGAAATGATTCAGATTTAAAAAAGAGCTCCTCTTTACTGCTCATTGGTCTCTGGTGAAAAGGCCCAAGCCATGATATTTGTGAACTGGCTCTCACTTTTTGGTCTGTAAGTCTCAATATGAACTGCACGCGCGCGCGCACACACACACACACACACACACACACACACACACACACACACACACACACACACACACACATTATGGAAACCCTGAAGCACCAACCACCTCTGATAGAATATTGGATGCTTGTGGGCCTCTTAAGAAATTTCATAACATCAAACAGAGGAGAGTGATCCACTTATTTTAAAAGCAGGCAGGCAGGCAGGCTCAAACACTTAAGTGTCTTCACTGCAGGCGGAGGAAAGCAGTGGGCATGGTCTCCATCGTCGACATCACAGCGCAACTGCAAGCGCAGGTATTTTGAAGCACCCATCATCTCATGATCTGCATTTGCTCACTTGCTCTGCAAGCAGATGCCGTATAAGAGCACCTCCCCGTCAGTCTTTTTCCAGACGACATACAGGTCACAGTCCTAATGACGCAACTTGTGCGCACAGCGGAAATGCCATGCACTGAAGACCTCAGCCAGCATTGAATCTCACCAGGGAACCACCTGCAATCGCTTGCGTCTGCTCATCATAACCTAAGTCAGATTGGTCACACCGTGGATGAAGGAAAGGATAGGCAGGGTTGCATAGCTTTTGGTTTCGAATGATGCCAAAACTAAGGCGTTCACACTAGGAGTCTTAAAAAGCCACTGTTTTCCTGATATTATTGATCTACTTGACATGTAAATATACACAGCTATATTGTATGAAAGCATTTTGCTCTGTGTTTGTTCTCTGCAACCGCAGGCTGCCCTTTTATCTCTTGCTGAGGGCCAGCTGTCCCTGCTCTCAAGTTTTCTTCCTCGGGTGAGGCTGGACGAGTTGGTAGTATTTGACAAGCATGCTATCTATGGTATTACACGCTCAGCACTCAGGAATGCCCTCTGTAAAGGGCCTCTTTCTCTTGATTTGCCTGCCTGCACGGTCGCTCACTACTCTTTACCTGGAGGCTCTGTCATAAATGTCCATGCTCTGTGGGTGCAGCACGCTATCGAGTTCCTGGCAAGAAGAGATAGCAATGCAGACACGATCCCACAGAACGTGGGAAAGTTAGCACGCAGTCACAAGATGGCCACCGTCCTGTTCATGGGTAAGTCCTACTGCTTATCCAGAGTTGGCATGCAGCAGGGATGGATGGGTGTCAAACTTACAGTCCTATGATTGAGGGTAGGTAACCAAATTTGCAGGGGGATCGTCTCTTCTCTGTTGTAGATTTCCTGAAGAAGCCGGACTATAGCACTTGTGATTATATACCAGTTGATTGTGGATGCATAGTCTTGCAGGGAAGGCAGAGTGCTATAGTGATTATATACCAGTTGATTGTGGATGCATAGTCTTGCAGGGAAGGCAGAGTGCTATATCCTCTACATGCATCTTACTCATTCCAGGGTGCTGCAGCATGGCATCAGCCCCTTATGGTTTCCAGGGCAGAATGGGTAACCTTTGCACCTTTAGCGCATGTGCAGCCTTGCACAGAAATCAAACCACACAGCTTTCTCAGGCAACCTTAAATTGCTGATTTGAACGCAAAATTTCTGGCCACCATGTGTTCTGGGCACAGGGTGAGCGTGTCAAGATTTGGATAGGTGCCCTTCACTCGTCAAAACATGTAAATTTTGAGGGGACTTTCAAGAGCTGCCGTCGGTCTCTTGAAATGGACAGGTCCAACTAAATGGGTTGCTTCTTCCCATTTGTAATGATCCACAAAAAAATAATATATGGGCACGCATGCGCGCACACACGCGCACACACACACACACTGCATGGCTTGACACTATCTTTTGTTACGTACAGAAATTGGTTGCTGGTTTTTACATCGTTAATTGATCATGACGCAACCATCAATATTTAATAGCCATTAAAACGCAATCGGTTAGATTCAATATTTAGGCGCCTAAATATGTACAGAAAAGTAACTAGCACAGGCAAGTTCCTAGGGTGCAAGCCCCACCTTTATTTGTATTTTGTTGGTCTCATTGTTGCTCTACTTTGCTGCAGGCTGTGGACTTCCCTTTTCTGACCACACACCCCACACTTGACTTTGAATTCATCTATGAGCGCAGACATTTGTGGGTTCACGTCCCTGTCCAAGTCAGTAGAACCACATGAGGTCATGCAGATGCTCAATACGCTGTTTTCAAGCGTGGACAAGCTCACTGACAAGTACAAGGTGCACAAGGTAAGCAACAAGATGAGGGGTTTCCACTAACCAAACTGGGATATTTCTAGTGTTGCAATGCTTGGTCTTGCTTTTTCTTGTTAAGGTGCTTTCTAGCTTTTCTAGGGATTGAATTTTTGCCCTATGCAATTCACAAAAGCCTATAACACTGCTTGCACTTATTCGACGTGGGTCGTCCCCACAAACATACCCCCCCAAATCAGGCCAAACTGTCCCGCTTAATGTTTGGCGACCATATCTCAGCGCCCCCTGCACCTTTTCTAGACCTGAAAATGCGTTGGCTAGCTGATTGTTTGCTCTACAAGGAGGTGTAAAGAAGGTGGGGAGAGGTGCAGCGGGCAGGAAGCAGGAGCTGAAAAACAAATTCAAGAAGTGAAGTAACGAGATTAGAACAGGTGCCATTCCTGTCCTGAGGCCGCTCCAGTAACGTGCAACCTGAAAGTTCCATAAAATGTTTCTTTGTACCCCGCAAATATGTTGTAAACCAGGCAAGATTTCTGTCAGGAACTTGACAGGGGGAACGAAAAATGGCGAGAAATGATGTGAGTAATGGATTGAATCAGCCCACCAATTTCCATCCAGCCCACCGATTGAGCCCATTTTAATTGAAGCATCAAAGCACCCCAAAACTTCGTGCCAAATTGGGGTGGCAGCTTGCAGCATGGGCAAGCTGGCAGAGGTCCTTCTGCGCCCACATCTGTCCCGATGGCCCCCCTCACCAGCACGCTTCCCCCAGTGGTCCCGCAAATTCTGACACCGCAGCATGATATGATGACCAAAGAGCAGCTTAAATCCGGGAGTGCTGGTCATTTGGTGCAAGTTCGAAAATCGAGCTTTTTCTGCCAAAATAGGTGCAAAACAGCCCCCAGAGCTACACAGAACACCTCCACATGCCAACTTTCCAGCAAAGCCCGATGCATCAGACATAAAACCATGTTTGGAATGCTCAGGGAGTGCAAGGATGCTTGCTGCAGGCATGAAGAGCTAAATGAGACTGTTTTGGGGGGCCCGTTCATGGGGACAACCTGTGCCAACTGTTCCTACTCGGGATCCATTTCTCAGGTAGAGACGGCCGGAGATTGCTACATCGTGTCGTCTGGTGTTCTTTCTGATCAGACTTACAATGGCTTCTCATGCACGCTGGATCACCACGACCGCCCTGGAGTCTCTGCTGGCCGTGTAATGGAGTTTGCAAAAGCTGTGCTGCAAGAGACAGCCAAGGTGGGATGCAAGGTCAGGATGCAGTCTGATTCAAGAATGGAGAGGTCTTGGCTCTCCTTGGACATTTCCTCACGAATTCCTGTTAAAACTTCATTGTGCAGGTCAATATGCCTTACAGCTCAGACCCGGTGCAGATGCGAGTGGGCATCCATTCAGGAGATGTTGTGTCTGGTCTAATTGGTGAGTTCTAATGATGAGATTTAATAATGTCTTTATTTCCTTTGGGGACTTGATACCTTTTTTGTGCCTGACTGGCTCTCAATAGCTCAATCTAAGGGGGAAATGAATATCAGTTTTTAGGTGCTAGTAATGATGAGTTTTTGGCAAACATGTCTGATTGAACCTGGCCTTTTGCCGGCCTCCTACAGGCTTCTTCGCAAGCACATGCACGAGGCATAATTACTGAGAGCACAAGCTTAGTGAGCAAATTGCATGGCTACCGACAGCGCAGAACTTGTTACAAGTTTGATGATTGCCTGAGGTGACAGGAGCAAATGGCTTTTACTTGAAGAGGTAATCGCAAGTTGCACGCACAGCTGTTGAGATGTGGTTCCCTGGAGGATTCAATCTAGTTGTGCATGTGCTGCATGGCTGCAGGAACAAAGCTGCCCAAGTTCTCCATCTTTGGAGACACGATGTAAGTATTATATCTTGTTGCTGTTATGCTTGACCGCTAGCTAGATCAAGGTCTTGCTTTATTCCTGTCACCATCACAAAATCCAGGGCAGGATCAAGCTGGATTGCCTTCCTTTGAAATTTCAAGGGACATGGTGAATACCTTTCCGTCCTGTTGTGCACACAGGAACACAGCCGCAAGGATGGAGTCTACAGGTTAGCACATGGAGTATACTGATGTTCCATCAATACCTGCATTGCTTTGTTCGTACCACCATAATGCTGATAGGTTGCCAGGCTCTTGCTGATAGGACCATTTGTTGGTGTTCTGCAGCAAAGACGTTGATTCCATGCGCTACAAAGGCACTCCTATGCTGCTGTCCTGCATTTCAAACATGACTTGATCATTTAAAGGCACTGCGTTGTGTCTGAGTGGTATTACCTGTCCTGCTTGTACACAGGTAAACCGGGGCGAATCCATGTTTCAGAGACGACCCAAGGTGAGTGCCAGGTGATGAAGTAGCAGCTAAGAAAGGAAAGGTTTCCCTAGTGGGCATGTTCACTCACCATATCAGCTGTGCCTGTTCTATTCAACAGTTGTTGAGACTGCTTGTCATGTTGCTTACGCGTCAAAAATGACACTCCCATGCACACAGGACTTTTGCCAGAGTATGCCTGGGAGTCCGTGGGCGTGATCAACGTGAAAGGCAAGGTAAGGAAGTGCGGATGCAAAACTGGCAAATGCAAAACTGCAAAAGGGCTTTTTTCTTCCTGGTTGATGAACTGATTTAAAGGTAGATTCAGGTTAAATGTACACTTCTATACACCAGGCATGGCTGCACTCTTTTCAAGGACTATTCTTTGAGAGAATTGCAATGTGTGTGATCGTAATTTAGGTAAAAGCAGCAAGTTTTGGAGATGCTGCCAGAAGGGCGTCAGCAGGATGGTATGGATCTCATGTTACATATAATTTCGCTGATGCTTTCAGGGCATGATGCAGACTTACCTGTGGGACTCAGGCAGGGGATGGAGCCAGCAGGCCATTCAGCAGCAGCAGCAGCAGCAACTGATTGGAGAAGAATCTGGAAGTCCTACTGTGGGCATCGATAACACTGGGCCGTTGTCCCTGGCTATAAACGTAATCAAGGGCCTGACAGCATTGTGAGTCTGTTTCATTAGAAAGAATTGAAACTCAGTGGAAAGAACTGATATCCAGTAGAAAGAATTTATGTTCAATAGGAAGAGGTGACGCGTGCTCCTGGTTGCATCATGCAATTTGTGTGGATACCTTGCTTCCTGAACGATTTAAAAGGACTTGTTGAATGAAGCAAAATGAGCACCAAAATTAGGGCAACTTTGTGCCGTGCGTGCATGCCTATTGTTGACTTGGTGTTGGAAACAAACAAGCAAACCTGATCGTTGTAAATAGGTAGCACCTCAGGGCAGGTTGCTTGTCGATGCTAATGGTCTCACACACACATACACATGCACACACTATTTTGATTACTCTGCTGTGCAGCAATTTTTGCTGAGTTGAAGAAGTAATGTGCATCTAGTTATGCAGCGACTACTTATCCGTGTAATCATTGCAGATTTGCTCATCTGCACTTCTTGGTGCATGCAGGAAATCAAGGTCATCAAATGAACTCGAACAAGCGTTAACCTAAGAGTGGGAACTTCCATGCTTCCATAGGCTTGGCCAGGGCTCCTCTGCTTTGAAAGAAATTTCTGGCTCGGTGCTAGGTGAGAGCAGTGAGGTTCCTTTGGGGGGTGTTTGGAGGTCCCTGCTATTCAAGCCTTTTCCGGATTTAGTTGTCATCTAGAGCATTACTCAAACAAAACAATTAAGGTGGGTTGCGCTCGCCTTCTGGGAAACTGGGACTCTTTATGAGAGGTAGATTCATAATTGAAATCATACATCAGAAATAGGTGTAAGGCTTCTGTTATGCTTTAGTTATGTCACTCTGCATTAGTGAGCTGGTGCAGGATGCCTTTATGTGCTTATGAGTGATTTACATGCGTACCTGCTACAGTATTTAAGTTGATACAGATCCTCATGCATTATGGTGCAGTTATAATCTTCTGCAATAAGGCCAAGTGCACTCGTGTAGAGGACCCTTGCAACGTCTAGAAGGTTGCTTACAAGCACTTAGGTGTTGCATGCACTAAGCATTAGCTGTCTAAGTGTTGCAGGAGTTGGAGGCAAGTCCTCCACACTCTAAAGGCACACTGCTCCAGGCATGGGCATGTGTTAGGTGTTGTTTCCTTATTGGCTCATTGCAATGCTCTTGCCTTGCCAACTACATAACCTGTGACCTTGCCTTGCCAAGAATCAGAGAACATGCTGCCGACTTTCCACATAGGGATGACGGTGCCAAGCATGCTGCATGGTGTGGTAGGTAGCCAGGAATTTCTTTGATGGGTCCTTATTGTTTCAATTTAGTTGTGTGACCCTCGTGGTCATTAGCAGTATTCCTCAGAACTAAACATGCGATACCCAGAACCACAAATATCCATTATTGTTGCTGTGAGCAATGGAGGAATTATGCATCCGTCTTGAGACTAGCAATGCTTAGCCAACAACTATGCTCTAGCTGGAGAGCATAGCTTTTTCAGAGCGCATCAATTGCTGAATATACAGTTAGGATTGCAGCTGACTGGAGCTGAGTGCAGGCCGCTCGTTTATCCTTGGTGACGAGTTTCCTCCCAGAGCCACAAGGCTTTTGCTGCTAAGCTGCACCCTGCCTGCGTTAAGCCATGGCTCTTGAGCTTTTGGTGTATAACATGACTGCAAAGTCTAGTGGTCTCTGAGTAGGAGTTTCTGAGTCCAATGGAAGTACTGCACACGCTATAATGTTGGTTATCCTCTGATCTGGTCATATTTTCCCCTGGCAGTGTAGGTCCTGATGAGCATAGAGTAGGAAACATGCTCACCAAAGGCTGTGCTCCTTGGATGAAAATGCGACTTGGCTCTTCACTGTCCACAGTTTATGGTGTCTCGTATTGGTAATTGAATTTTTAATGTAAATTAGGATTTAGCATGGTTGACTGGGGAAGCTTGCTTCTCTATGTTGGAGCCTGTGTGTGTGTATGTGTGTGTGTTCTTTTGCGCGCGCGCTCGCTGGAATATGATTGCAAACGTCAGCATATGTATGCAGCTGGACATGCAATTTCTTGCTTGCGTCTTTTGAAGTTTCTAGCAAAACTCACAGAGCAGGCCGAAACTGCTCACCCCCTGCATACACCCTGCCCCTAGGTTCATTTGTCGGCCCGCAAAAAAGAATGCACAGCCATGCATGAAGGGGGATTGGGAGAGTGGTTTTGCCCTGGCACATTATTATAAACGGGTCTATGAACTTCTGTCCACGTATTGTGTATAGTGTAGCGTGAGGGGCTGCATGGTGCTGCTCAAATGCTGAGCATGGGTGCGTAGTCCATGACTGGGAAAAGCACTTGCTTATCTCTTGGCTGCAATCACTGTGCGGGGATTCTTTGGCTAGCATGAATACGTTGCACTGTAACGATGGTTATAGAGGATGCATGCAAGCTTTACTAATTTCACTGGGAATTTGCCTTGCTAACCCTTTTTCTTAAGCCTAATACTTTTCAGTTGTGTCTTTGTAAAGCAAGTGTTTTTTTATACATGTCTGCCAAATGAAATGGCATCCCCCGCGCAGAAAACTCATGGAAGACCAGCCTGGAAAGGTTGTGACCTTTAAAAAGTTCAAGGAGAACAAGCTGAGTCAACTTAGCTACAAAATACAAAATTGGCGTCAGCATACAGAAGAAGTAAAAAGGCAGAGGGGGCTATCTCAGGTCTAAAATTGCCTGTTTTTTTGCATGCTCCTTGTGTAGGTGTGCCCCGACTGGTTTATTTGAAACTTGGCTTCCTCTTTCTCTAGCACTGAAGTTTATTAATAACCAGTTAGGGCACACGTGCCCAATTTGCCGCAGCGTGAACCCTATTTTCCACCACCAAAACTCCATATCTGACCACCCACTGCACCAAATTGGGTAACTTTCAGTGATTTGGAGTCCTTAAATCAAAACAAAATCATTACAAAAGAAATAGAGTGAAAAGACACAGTGGTTGGTGAGATACATAATTTCAGCCATTTCCCTTAGATTTAGATTTAGGTTTTACACAGGGGGACCTTCAGCCAGACTGTTCGGCTGATCGGCCTGTGACTGGTCCTCGCCAGCCAACGTAATGTCCATAAGCTCAGAAACAAACGAAAAAAGCTTGTTGTTGTGTTGCAAGAGGAAATCAGAAACATCCTGGACACTGGCTTGTTGTAAAAATGGTCTGTTCCAGGGCTGTTCCACAGGCTTCTGCGTGGTCAGCAGTTGCTAGCAGCTAGTTAAGCTAGTCTGCCAGAATGCAGACTTTACAAGGTTTTACAAATTAAGCCATCAGTCAAGAAGTGCGACTGCTAGGCTGCTCATGTGAAAGATTGTATTATAAAATGTTAAGGAGTGTTTGTGTAGCCCATGCATGTAAGTGTACAAAAAAAACCCTTGCCAAGAACAAGGGAAAAATTTCCACTGGTGTTTGTATGACAAAGCAATGGCAAATAAACATCAGGAGTTTGCCAGGACCAACTGACTGCATCAAAAGAAGGAGAGCAACATTTGTTTGTTCGTGTGGTAACGTAAGGAAGAAGCACGGTCCGTCACACTGAGCTTGCCAAGAACAAAGGGGGCAAATAGGTAAAAATAAAATTGACGTAAGGAGGAGCAGCACATGCACAATGAGAGGGTCAGGAACATCAAACATGGTCTGATTCATCACCCTCTTGCTGCGGGCCCTGCTGCTAGAGAAGCTTTGAACCAGCACTTGCCTGGCTTAGACTGTAAGTTGTTAATTAAAACACCTTGAAAAGCAGATTGTAAAAACATGCAGGCGCTCCCCTTTCATAGTCGTTTCAACACCCCAGCAGCAAGCACAGCTAGAAACAAGGACTTGTTCTCGAAACAGTGTATTTAGACTTTTTTTTCTTGCCTTGGAACCAGAGCACCACGCAGCCAAGGTAGAATAATGTTTGTTCTTCACACAGGGGAAGCACTGCTGTATGTGAGTAAAAGCATTCTCTGTATACAGGCAAGCGTCAACATGATTGTTACCTCTCTCATCCATGCACACACCACGTCCTCTGTTCTGTTAACCACCCCATTCATTGTATCATCAAGCGTAAGTTCAGCACTGGCACCTCACGTGTGTTGGAGGTCTTCAATTGTAAGTTCTGTGTGTGCTCCTTCCTTCCTCCCCCTCTCATTGTGTGTGACGCCAGCGCTTGCATCCCGACTCTTGCATTGCGTGACTGGGAGGGCACTGCAAGTGGGATTGCCCGGACCTCATAAGTTGTGGTGTTCAAGTCAGGTTCATTGGTGTGTGTCTGGTCCAGGACATTCCAGCAAAGTTGAGAACAGCAGAGGAGCTCAAAGAACCCTCTGAGTTGGCTACTTCCCGGTCATGAAGCTGTGTGGGGCGGATGCAGGCCTGGGCCGTTGCTTGCTTCGGTGGTCCTGGATTCTGCAGTGTCCGCTGCAACGTCGAGCTGTTTTACGAGCTACATTTTTCTTTTTCCAGAATGCAGACTTTAGTTGTGCTCAGCAGACAGCTGCTGGGCATGGCTTTCCTTGGTTGGAAGGCTGACAGTGCTGACTCTGCTTGCTGTTGAAGGTCTGGAACTCCAGTCTTTCAGCTATCATCCTGCTTTCTTTTCTCGTTGCTGGACCTGTCTTCTTTCTCTGTCTGCCGTGCTTCTCTCAGTCTGAACTTCGTGGTGGGTGGGTCATACGGTCTGTGCACCAATGTGGCCCCCTTTCCTTAATTGATGTAGGGAGTGTTTCACTGCCTACGTAGGCTTTCTTTTCTTTATGGTTGCTCCATTGAAAAATCACCAGAGAAACAGTTGAACAGGTAAGCGTACTTTCTTTTCAAAGCACAAACATCTGCGTCTCTGCACACCAAAAGGGCATGAGCCTCATCTTGAATCTCATCACAAGAACAGCGATCACACAAAAGAGTGTTCCGAGTATCCCAAGCTGCTGTCTCCACCTTCAGTGTGTGTGCCCTAAGTCTGATACGGCTAACATTCGTCATGACATGTGGAGACAAATCCAAATGCATGTGCCTTGGTAAACGGGCAGGGGCACGCACGTTATGGTCAAAAGGCACTGCAAAAAGAGACTGGTAAGTTGCCAGCTTACTATATGTGTTTCCCTTAGAGGAAACCCAGCCCAAGTTGTGCCAAAAAGGTCAATTTTTGACTTCCTTCTTTCCTTTTTTTTGAATGTGTAGGATATTAGTAATGTATATGCTGGCCACAAACAAAAACATTTGGGAGTGAATAATGGTCCTGGGGTGGAGCTGTAGGCCATTTTTGGGTGATCTGAGGCCAGGAGAGTGATCTGGGGTCCTTCGATTTTCATCATTTTTTGGTGGACATGATATTTTATGGAATAATAATGGTTGGTTAGATTTGAGAAATAGAACCGGGAAAGAGCATGTCCTGCGATATGGGGGAGTTATCCAGCTCTGGCAGCTTGGCTGAAGCGAAAAAGGTACCTGTAACCAGACCAGTCCGATCTGGAGAAAAAGGAAAGGGTTTACAAGGGGTGGCCTACAGCCCGAGACTCTGGCTGATCGGTTGCTGGAGACACAAGCTCTACCAGCGCCAAAATATTGAAATCAAGTCTGACAGAAAAGTGTGCAGTTTGACCTCATGCTGAAACAACAATGGAAGGGGGCAGAGTTTGAACTAATGCCAAACACAATAGTTGTCTGTGCGGGAAAAAGCATGAGAGAGCTGGTCAAAGCCCTGAAGTTCTGGTGTACACTCAAATGCAGGTTCACACCCACAATAAGCAGGACAGCACACTTTACAAGAATGACCTCACATCCGCTGTCAACGTCCAACACTGTCCGCACAGACTGTCCATGAAAAGAAAAAAAGAAAAACTATGTAGGCAGAGAAAACTCTCCCTACATCAATTAAGGAAAAGGAGACACATTGGCTCAAAAGAGCCGTGAGTCCCCTCCACCACGAAGCTACAGAAAGAATATCCTAATGGAAATCTGGAGGGTTATTGGAAGCACCCGGCTCCATAACCTGGCTGCAAGAAGTGTTCTTGTTTTCAAAAGCACGCCTAGTGATAACAAGCTTGTTGGCATACATGACAGAATGGGCATGAAGTTTGCGAGCAAGTTTATTGGCGCGTTGGTGGTCAAGTCCCAGGTATCTGGGTGGCTCACTGGTATCTGTCTAAACACATTATGTAGATGATTGTGCCAGGAGCTCTCTGAGACAGGGGTCACATGCTTGGGCTTTTTACTCTCTCTCCAGTTGGTCTCTGAGATGTGTGTCCTCACCCCTCATCACAGCCTCAAGCAGCATTTGTTCCTTCTCCTGGCAAGTGTCATCAAAACATGCTGCCTTTCTGGGAACCGGGCGTGTGCGTGTGAGTTCCAGAAGTTGTCATACCTGTCTGCAGTGCTGCGTCAAAGGTTTACAAGGTTTACAAGGGAACATAACCTTCAGCCAGATAGTTTGGCTGCTCAGTGCGTTGAAAGAAATCCATCAATTCAGAGATAAAACGATAATTGCCATTGTCTTGATACTGGAAAAAACGAAATACGTCCTCAGAGCCAGCATGGGAGAAATAGAAAGATCCTTCTTCATTTATCACTATTCTGTGTGCAGAGAAGTCATAGAAAAGATATGCATACTTCCTTCTAAGACAGCACAAAAAGGTGCAAGAGCAAAGAAAAATAGCATGCCTTTCATCTTGTAATTGTTCTGAAGAACATAAATCACAATGAGGTGTGTGTCCATGCCAAAGAGAAGTTTCAACTCAAAGCTTGTGAGCGTGCAAACGGAAGCAAGCAATGTTTCTTTGCATATGCCTACCCAAATCCAGATACAAATACCTAGGAGTATGGAGAGGTCTGCCATAAGCAGAATTATGCCTGAAGGGAAGCGCCACCCAGTTGTGGTACTTGATCAACTTGCTCAACTGACCACCATGTTCAACCTGATCCTCAGATAGCCACACACTCCTATGTCTGTTCCGCAGATCAACTACAAAGTCTTTGATCCCAATAGGCTGACGGGAGTAAACATTTTGAATAAAACAGTTGCGCCTGTCTAATCCCTGAAAGGCAGTCATAAATTCTGATGCCCAACACTTCTTAGAAATACTGCTCATGTCAATATCCGCTCCAAGCACCCTGCGTAATGTTTGGCTGTTGCAGACAAGGGAGGCATTATAAAATCTGATAGCTGCTCGAAACCAATAGAATTGCAGTGGCTCAAACCCACATTCACGCAGTATCGACCAACTTGGTGTAGTCTTTTTAACTCCAAGAATACGCTTTAGCAAGCACAAATGTACGGCCTGCAATGGACAATCCATCTCAGCTCCTGGTCTCATAAATCTAGTACCCCAAATTTGGCTAGCATACAGGCAAGCAGGAAGAGCATATGCCTTTGTCAACCATAGCATGGTATGAGGCCTATCACCCAGCTTATATTCACACGCAAGTTGCCTAATGCGTCGACATCCAGCCATGAAAGGTGCACACATGTGCTCAGCAGAGGCAAAAGGATTGACTTGTTTTGTAAAAAACATGCCCAGATATTTAAAGGACTCAGATCGCACAAGCTGTACTCCACCTAACGTAAAAACGGGAAGATTGTTTCCCTTTGAGTTAAAATGCACAATCTCAGACTTCGACACATTTATAATTAAGCCTTTTCTCTGAGCGTACTCATGTAGCCTATCCAACATACGCTGTAGCTCATTGGGATGGTTGGCAGTGAGACAAAGGTCATCCGCATACAACACATGAGTTACTTGAAGGTCACTTGCACCAGTCACTGCACCTTGCACGTTTTCTGCCAAGCAATCCACATCATTAATGTAAAGGGAAAACAGCAAGGGAGACAATGGGCAACCTTGCTTAACCCCCAATCTGGGATGCACATGAGCTCGCTTACAGCCATCCATTAAGATATACTCATCGTTATCATAGATGTTTCTCAAAATAGCTAGCAAGCCAGTCGGCATGCGAATGTTTTGGAGATGTGCCCATAATGCTTCCCTAGGTATGGTATCATATGCTTGCTTGAAATCAATGAAGGCAGCATGTAACCTAGGAGATGAATGTGGGCGCTTAATCTGTGCTGCATGCTGCAGGTGACGCAAAATAAATATTGGCTGTAGAGTGTTACGACCTGGGTAAAAACCATACTGCGTGTCTGGTATTTTGTTATTATCCCTGCACCACCCTGTCACAACCTCTCGAAGCACATTTGCATACAGCCTGTACATGATGTCGCTCACAGCAAGCATACGATAATTTGCTGGGTCCAACACAGAGCCTTTTTTATGCAAGGGGGTCAACTTAGCTGCTTTCCAACATGAAGGAATTTCAGCTTTATCCATCATGGCAGCAAACAAACGGGCAACATAAGGTGCCAAAACATTGACTCTGTCTGTACCCCTACCATTCACCACCGGCACTCTTCTTTCAGCATACTTAATGAAAGGGGCAGTGATAACACCAAAGCCAGGTGACGTCCTGGGGTTTAATCTCCGCATATGGAAACAAACTGTAGGGTACAATGCAGCTGCATCTGGCAATTCCATTTCATCAGCAGGCGCCTGATTACTAAATGCACCATCAGCCTGAGAGCTCTCTTGAGAAGCAAAATGTTTGCCTAGATAAGAGCTCCATCCATCCGCAGTAATAGGGGTCTGCTGATTTGTCCTGGGTTTCTTGAGCAACTCATGTATGTCAGGTGTATGCCGCTGCAGTCTGTCTAAAAACACAGCCTTCTTATACTTGTCATGAGCACGCCGTGCGCGTCTGGTCTGTTTCCTATATTCCTTTTTCAAGAATTGGCAGGCATGCACTGCTTCACCACTTCGCACTGCTTGAACGAAATTGCGCTTCTTTTCCAGACATGCCTGATTGAACCAAACCGGCCTACGAATGCCCTGCTTCTCAGTTCTTTTGAATATGCAATCTTTGTACTTGTACATCCCAAAGAGCCATGTTCTGAATTCATACCATGTCTGTTCCACATCTTCATGTTCAATGGCCCTGTACAAACGTTGTTTGGCAGGTGTGTCTTGTTCCAGGTATGAGATGCAGCTCTTTCAGGTTTCCATCTAAGGAAGTATCCCTCAGGGCCATACACAGGTTCGTGGTGTAGGCGCATGTCAATGTCAGGGGTGTGTGCTTCAGTTGAGAATGTGACTGACTGAAAACAGTGGTCAAGCCAGAGAGGCACGGTAATCTCTGCTTGGAGGACCCGAGCAAAAAGTGTTTTAGACACCATGACATGGTCTGGCCTACTTTTAGACCTTTTATTGTACCCTACAAAGGTGGGCTGGCAGGTATCACCAGGATTCCTGCCTGTCGTAAGAATACAGCCCAGGTCAGAGAACAGGTGTGCAAAAGTCCTCCTGAGAGAACACACAGGATTGCAAGATTTACAGATTTACATGGGGGGACCTTCAGCCAGACTGTTCAGCTGATCGGCCTGTGACTGGTCCTCGCCAGTCGACATAATGTCCATAAGCTCAGAAACAAAAGAAAAAAGCTTGTTGTTGTGTTGCAAGAGGAAATCAGAAACATGGATAGTAAGAGCAAAGGAACACGGCATGTTTTTCATCTTGGAGCCCTCCTTGGTTACATCTATCACATTCAGATGTGTGCTCCTGCCACAGTGACGTCTCAACTTTCAGGATGTGAGCATGTAAACGAAAGCGCGCCATGTTTCTCAGCTTGTGCTGGCCTAAATCAAGATGCAAATACCTAGGGACAGAATAGGGTGCGCCATGAACAGACAAGGGTCTCAAAGGAAGTGCCATCCAGTAATTTCTTAATTGACGTAGGGAGAGTTTCCTCTGCCTACATAGTTTTTCTTTTCTTTTCTTTCTGCCATCTAGTGTTGATATTTAGCCAATTTGATTGTGTGCTCACCGTGTTCTGCCAAGGCATCAACATTCCACACACCTCTCAGCCTTTTTCTTAAATCAACAACTAACTCCTTCATGACTATAGGTTGCCCAGACTGAACACAATGAGTAAACGTATTGCACCTGTCCAAGCCTGTGCATGCAGCCAAAAAGTCTGAGGTCCAGCATTTACGGGAAAGACTGCTCAATTCAACATCTGCTCGCAGTACCTTACTGAGTGTAGTGCTGTTGCTGCGCAGCAAAGCACTGTAAAACCTAACTGCTTCACGGTACCAGTAAAACTGTAAAAGTTCATGTCCACATTCCCGCGGCACAGACCAGTTAGGAGTGGTACGCTGTACCCCAAGGGTGCGCTTCATTAAGCACAGGTGCACAGTCTGCAAAGGACAGTCCATTTCAGCTCCTTTTTTCATAAATCCAGTGCCCCAAATCTGACATGTATACATGCTAGCAGGGAGAGCATAAGCTTTAGTCAGCCTGAGCATGGTGTGTGGCCTGTTCATCAAATGGTGCTTAGATGCGAATTGCCTAATCCGTCTACAACCAGCTAGGAAAGGGGCACACATGTACTCAGCAGTGGCTTGCGGGTTGCGTTGTTTTGTGAACAGCATGCCTAGATATATAAAAGAATCCGCACAAGCCAAACGAACTCCACCTAACGTGAAAACTGGCATTATTGCCCCTTGAATTAAAGTGCACAGTCTCAGATTTAGCCACATTTATCACCAATCCTTTCTGCTGAGCATACACATGTAGCCTAGGACATCAGCCTGGTGCATGAAGTCTCTAAGACGCGATGCGCTGCTTGGGGGGGGGGGTGCAGAACTAAACAGGTTCTGGGATTGGTTGCTGTAAGGTTACAGACTCTGCCTCGGAGGCAAAGAAGGCCATCACTGACTGGCATTCAAAACGACTCAGGCTGACTGCTTGCCTGCTCATAAAAATAATGAAGTTTATACACAAAAGGATACAGTTGTTTTGATTAATGAAAGTGAACAAATCGAAGGATTGTGCATGGAACCGCCTGGGAAGAAGCACTGGAGAGTGAAAGTTTTGTATAGCTCCACACTAATTGCTCTGCACCAATGAGTACACAGGAAGCACACCTGTAGATATGTGCAAACCAGCCCACTCCACCATATGCTGTGTTGAGCAACAAACGAGCATTGAAGACAGCAACAGCAAGCTTTGCATTACTATGTACATTTACTAAGACGCAAAATCGCGATCAGAGTCTGAGCGTCGGAGCTCAGCAACGCAAACGCAATCGAGCTCGAGGTCAGCTTCTCCGTGCACGTGGCTACCAAACTTTGATGGCAAAGCACACTGCATTGGCCGTCCAATCAAACGCAAATGCTCCGATGAAACTTTTCTTCGCTTTCGCTGGGCGGGCCAGGGTGTGAACTTTACCAGAAGCTTCCTTAAGGAGGCAAACCTAGGGGCTCACGCTCCGTGAATGGGGCTTCGCCAAAAAGAGATTCCTTCACACAGATTAAAGGTCTGCTTTCCGGTGGGTCCTAGCACCACTTGTTGCCCGGGACAGCTGCTGTCCAACCTGTCCCCGCTATATATATGCATCCCATATGGGAGAGCAGGTTGCTCAAATGCTGCGAGTGCAACGTTTGCCAACTTGACACTGTGTTGTTTGGAGCTTCACAGGAATGGTTGCACAAGGAAGCCCCACTGCTTGTAAGTCTGCTGGGCGACAGTTATAAGGCATGGATTGTTTTTCTAAGACAAGGATTGTTTTATGTCATACAAAATGACACATCAACAGGAATCTTTAAGGGATCGCAACAAACGTGAAAATTGTATTACCATCACTGCGGCATTTTGTCATTAAAACGCAAGCACAGCTTGTCGACGTCCATTACGCGAAGCAGGATCTTTGGGACAGGTAGGAAGCAATTCCTTTTCATTTCAAACTAATCTGGAAACCAAATTTGGAAACCTACCTACTGTGCAAAAATGTGCAGAATTCCCCCGCTCGCTTGCACACATCTGCTTCTGTCCTCCGGGCATGCCGCGCAGGTGCGCAATGCGTGGGGAGTCCTTGGGCGACAGGTCGTCAGACAACCGGTCGAAACGAATGGTTGGCATCGCCCTTTCGAGCATCCATCCGGTGGGTAGGCGCGTCGTCGATGGCCGTATCCTCCGGGCCAGGGATCGAGTTTCGCCACACTGAGTGAAAGGGTGCAACTAGGATTGAGTTCAAACGTGAAATATCACTCACACACACGCGCACGCACACACACACACACACACACACACACACACACACACACACACACACACACACACACACACACACACACACACACACACACACACACACACACACACACACACACACACACACACACACACACACACACACACACACACACACACACACACACACACACACACACACACACACACACACACACACACACACACACACACACACACACACACACACACACACACACACACACACACACACACACACACACACACACACACACACACACACACACACACACACACACACACACACACACACACACACACACACACACACACACACACACACACACACACACACACACACACACACACACACACACACACACACACACACACACACACACACACACACACACACACACACACACACACACACACACACACACACACACACACACACACACACACACAAGAACACGCAAGAACACGCAAGAACACGCAAGAACACAGATACATGCCCGTGCGCACATGCAGGCTCATGCAGCTGCAAAAGCTGATGCTCTTGACCGCATCCTGGAGTGCCTGCCCGATCTGGATAGCCCTTGGCAGCAATGCTGCTTCAGCACAGGCTTCCCCTCTGCCCCCCCACCCTTAGCACCTGTCGTCATGCCAGCAGCAGCTAACTCTGCTGTCCCCACCGCCATCCTATGTGGTGCTGCAGTACCTACTGCTGCCTTTTCTATTCCCGCACCTGCCTCTCTTTCCTGGACCCCATCCTCCTCCTACTCCTCCAACGCCTCCTCTATCCCTACCCCCACAGCTCCGCGTCTGCCTCCTGTTGTGTCAGGCGCATCCATGGCTGCCATCACTGCTGCAGCAGCGGTGTGCCCCACAGTAAGGGAGCAAAGGGTGCCGCAGCACAAGTGCACTGCCTCAGTTGGTGCAACCGCAGCTGCAGCACTTGGCTGCAGCAGCAGCTACAGGGCAGTCTCGTGAAAGCATGAGCATGGGCCGGCAGGGCGAGCGGAGGGTCCTGTCCTGGTAATGCCAACTGCCGCCCATGCAGATACCATCTCTGTCAGCTGAGCCCCTCCCCTGTTTCAGCGGATCCTGCATCCGCTTCGGAGCGGAAATAGTACTGCCACAGTTCTCTTGTGTGGCCCCCCCTGTCCACAGCAGCAACCATGCGCTGTGGAGATGAGGCGCTTGTTGTCAACAGCAGCAGGGTGCCCACGCAGCAGAAGAGGTAACAGGGTGCATGGACTGTGGAGGCGGCAGTGGTGGCGGCAGCTCCTTGTGCTCCTCTCCTTGCTTTTTGAGCGGACTGTTTGCACTTGAGGACTTGTGCTTCACATACAACTGAGGTCAGTCTCAATGTGTCTTGATGTGTGCCCTGCTAACGCTTGTGAAGAGGCCCTGCAGGCATGCTTCCTGAGTGTGGTATGCACGCGCATACCACCAGGGTGCCAGTGCTGATGATGTGCAGGGCCTGACACACGCGACAAAAGGGGTGGCTGCATGTGCTGCTGCAGCGTGGCATGTTAGCGCGCTGGAGCCTAAGACATGGGGAAGGGTGCGGGGCGGTGTGCAAGACGTCGGTGTGCGAGGCTAAGTTACAGATTCACAGATTTTCGAAGAAAGGCCTTCAGTCAAGATGCCAGACTGCTAGCCAATGTGCGAGGCAGAGTCACGGGGCATGTATGTGGTAGAGCTGCAAGTGTGCTTTGCAGTGAGCTGGCATGCCTAAGATGGTGGTTATCAGCATGGGTGCAGAATGCCGGCCTATCGAGGCCCCATGGCAACCCTGCACCCATTTCCTCTTGGTTCTTATGTGTCTGACTGAAATTGCATTTGCTATTACAACCTTTTTTGCCTCTGCTATTTCAACCTCTGCTAAAGCATTACATGCTATTACAACCTCTGCTCAAGCATGACTTGCTATTACAACCTCATCGCCTGCGCACATATTACACTGATGGGCTGTGTGCACAATAAAAGGCTTGGTGGGTGGGTACTTTGAAGAGTGCTAATGGTTTTGGGATGGTGTTCAGTGTCTGCCGCAGGGATTAAAGCTTTAATTGTTTGTTCTGGCTTTGGTGGATGGTGTGTATGACAGGAGCGCATTGCGGCCATCTGCAGTTGTTTTGAGCACCCCTGCTCTTTTGGTGCAGGAACGGATGGTGCATGTGTTGGTTGCCTTCGCTCTTCTATAAGGAGTGGAGACCACATGCTTTTTTTAAACTGCAGGCAGGTGCGCATTGGCCAACGCTGTTTTTATGGCAAGCAACACTCATAGGGGTGCTGTGCAGTACAGGGGCCGGTGCATGATCAGGCGCAGTATTGCTTTTTGTCTAAAGTTGGCAGTCTCTGCTTTCATTTTTGTTATATGGGCCTCTGCCCCCTTGTTGCTGGCTGTCGGCTCCAAGCACGGTCCAGGTGTTGGGAAAGTTAGCAATTGCTATCTTTGCAAAGATAGAATTGGTGGCTCTGGTTGGCCATTGAGCACGTCACATACATCTTTTGCTCATCAATTTGCTCGGGAATTTATCAAGTGCATCATATGCATCTTTTTGCTCATCAGTTTGCTCAGGAATTTATCATGTGCATTATACGCATCTTATTGCTCATCAGTTGGCCCAGTTGGCCCAGTAACCCTCAGTCCATTCAGTTTTGTGGAAGGGATTTTTTTGGTACAGCGGATTTTTTTTAATGAATGAAGCACCTTCTTTTTGCACGATAGAAGCGATGGACTTGCTGTCCTCAGATAAATATGTTGCTTTGGTTTGAAAGCAGTCGATTGGGTCTGAAGGGTGTCGTGGCTTGTTGGAAGGAAAGCAAGAATGTTTGCCAGCTTTTTGGCTTTCGCAGGTCCACCTTAGGACTGCCGCATAAGCGTGACAGATCGTACCAAGAAAAGTCAGCCCTTTCAAGCTTACTACAAGTGTCTGGATGTTGAGCATATTGCACTGAGCTTTGGGGGTGTATATAGAATGCACGCGATCAGTGTTTTCTTGACCTCCTGGAAAGGTTGGATAGGCAGTTGTGTTGCAAGGGGAAATTGAGGGGTGCGCATGACGCAAAGGCTGATGATTTTTATAATGCATTTCATCATTGAAAATTAGTATTCTTATGGTGGTGATGATCACAAGGTTGCCTAGAAGGCAATGCTGTCAAGGTTTTCTACTACGCCCAAGGACAATGGTCAAATCAATGGTCGTGCTGGAAGTTCTCTTGGGGGGGCTGCTGTAGGCAGCACGAATAAAAGGCCGGGTGGCTCTTTTTTACTCGTCAGTCATGCAACGAAGGTGCTGTGGTACTTGTTGAAAGGGTGCCTAATTGGCCCTGTAATTGCTGCCTGGGCTGCCATGCCTGTGCTTGCTGTTGGTGGTGCATTTAAGTGCAATGTGAGGCGCATCAGCAACATGCTCAAGCAGGAGATGTGTAGAACACATACACACACGCGCACAAGCGCGCGCGCGCACACACACACACACACACACACACACACACACACACACACACACACACACACACGCTGGTTGTATAAGGACAGATTAAAGCGTTGCTCAGACACTCAGCAAGGTCATTGTTGGTAACCAAGTCGATTTGAGGCACTCAGCCGTTGTGCTGCACCAGGAAAAAAGTGAGCTTGAGCCATATGCGTGACTTTTGGTCGTGCCATGGAATATGGACAGGCACAAGGAGTGTGGATTGCTAAATGATGTTTCAGCCATATCCGCTCTTGTGCACCGACATGGCATTTTCCCCCTGTTATGTGTTGAGGGATTTGTTCCCTTACTGCGGCATACACGGTAGCCAATATGCTGTACAAGTAATTGGGCTACCATGCCAACTGCCCATCTTTGCTGGCATGGACAGCCTGGTTTTGTTGAGATCTTCTGGATTGTTTCCTCGGGCTCAGACAAGTCAAGACAAGTTCCAATATTTCAACAGTGTTTTTCTTCCCTTTCTATGTAAGGAAAGGAAAGGGTGACCTGATTACGGGGCAGCTTAGTTGAGCAAAAAAATTTGTAACCAAAGTAAGTCATGTCAACTGGAATGGGGTTACAAGGGATACAATGCCAACAGGAAAAGGAATCAGGTTTGTGCGCCAAGTACTGGAGTGTTGGATTGCTGCCAGTGAGGCTTACATACGGGACACAAGGATAGGGTAGGATAGGATAGGGTTACATAGCTGTACCTGCCTACAAGGGCAGCTTAGCTGAAGCAAAAGGTGCCTGTAACCAAACCAAAAATGTGTAAATGTCAACTGAAAGCCTTGAGCTGAGTTCAGAAGTGTCAACTGTAAAAAACACACACACTGTCACTCTAAGTGAAACAAGCAAGCAAAGCATGTAATGGTTTGAAAAGATCGATGAACAGGTTCTTGAGTTCAGAAGTGTCAACTGTAAAAAAACACACACACTGTCACTCTAAATGAAACAAGCAAGCAAAAGCATGTAATGGTTTGAAAAGATCAGTGAACAGGTCCTTGTATTTTCTGCGCAGCTCACACAACTCACAGCAATTGCAATAGAAAAGAATATGTTTCTCGTCTTGGACTTCAGCACATCCACACTTATCACAAATATTTGGACCACCCAACCATTTACAGGACTCGCCCTTCAAGCAGTGGGCACGAAGCCTAAACCTACTCACATTCCTTATGACTCCTTTATCCAGATCCTTTAATAAATATGATAAGATACAGAAGGGTGCGCATGCCATTTGATTCAATGGTTTTCCGCTCCAACGATGGTAAGCCACTGCTTTTCTGTTCACCTCTTGGGGACTGAGGGCATCACAGTCACACTGCAAACTGTTCTATAACTTAAGCACATTGGTTCACATTGGTTTGCATTTGTCAACCTACAGCAGAATCTCTGGCTGAGCGGAAACACTGAGACATGTAACAAAAAAATGCTCAACTAGTTGAGTACTCCGAGTTGTGAGTCACAAAACTTGGACTGGCCAAAAAAATTGCTCAACTCACAAAAATTGGTTGGAAATGAGAGATGACAAATTCATGTTCAACAAATTCAAAGTTTGTTGCAGTCTGGTGTTTGTAAAAGCACGAGGTAGATTATGCTCACAGGCTTCAAAGTTGTAAGTTGTTGTTAGATCCGACAAATGCTCCAAACATTTGATGAAAAATGTACTGCAGCGTATGGTTCGTAAGCATTCACTTTAAATATGCCCGTGCAATGCTCATAGGGCAGAACACGGGAGGAACAGTGAAAAAAGGACAAGGAGCAAGCACAGACCAAGACAGCTCGAGCGCGCAAGGTAGCACAGGCAATGAAAGCAACACGGGACCCTCCCAGGAGGTATGGGACTTTTGGGGGATATATCGGACCTCGGTACCTTCCGCTACTTCGTCCCCTCGATACGTCCCCAAGTACCTCCGATACGTCCCCTCGATACCTTCCGCTACTTGGGGATGCAGTTTTGACAAACACATTAATCTGCACAATGCTGCTGAGGAAGCTCTCAAACCCTGCCTGGCAGGCATGGCTCGCGTGCGTACTGTTGCCCATCAACACCAGATTACACACCGCTTACATGCCTACTTATGACCCTTCAAGACGTTTGTCATACCAGCAGGAATATATGCAAGTCAGATCTGGGCCACTGCATATCTTCAACAGGAGAAAGAGATGGATAATTGCATCCAGAAATTCTGAGATTTTTGAAATCCATGCTGGGTGTATGAACATCAACTCCTTCTTCCTGGAGTGTCATCCATGTTTGTGGAATCGAACCTGTTCAATTCAACTGATTCAGAGCCTGTGCACGCATTCTCTCAACCATTGCAACAGCGCTCTACTTCACAAGATTTTTCATGCGGACATCTCCCTCAGTTCCAGGAACTCCTCCTGCTGGACATCTCCGAGATGAGTCATCTATTGTCTGCCATGAATGGCCTACATCATGCCCATCATTTTCAGCAAAAGACACGCTCTGCTGTTCCTTTGGACTTGACTCAGCTTGTTGTGGATCTCAGGTCTCGCCATCTAGCATATTGGAGACAATTTTATGGTTACGACCCACGAGACACAAACAGCAAAAAATAAACTAATCATCATTGGTGTGCTCTCCCAACCAAGCCTGCACACGTTACACATTCTCCTTATATTCTGCCCAAATATTTCTGCTTGGATTTACCCAAACACATTGTCCGCAGTGTGGCTCGATTTTGCCTTAGCGTCCATACCTTGAAAGTCTAGCAGGCCACATGGGATGACACTGTTTCCCCTGCCTGTGATCTATGTGATGTCCAAGATGATGTGCAGGATGAACAACACGTTCTTTTCAAATGTACGTTATTTTCAAAAGCAGACGACTTGACTTTAACTACCAATGACCCAGGTGAAATGCAAGTTATGCTGTATAGATTACGGGCATATGCAATGAGAAAGGGGCTGACTGTCAATACATCAAAGTCAGAGGTCATGCATTTTAAAAGTACCTAGGTAGGTCCTGTTCTTCTCTGCCTACTTTCATGTATGGAAACGTGGCTCTTCCAGAAAAATAGCTGTTTGAATACCTCAGTATGCTTGTGGACAAGCACATGAATTTCGAGGTGTCTGAGGAGCTGCTGTGCGGCCTTACATGGCAAAGGATTAAGGAGTTTGTGCATGAACATGATCTAAGGAATAGGCCACATGCTCTGATTTGGCTCTCTAAGGTGTATGGCATTCCGGCTGGGATGTATGCGTGCCAAGTGTGGGGTACAGAATACCTACAAGAAGGCAGTGAGTTCAAAAGCCAATTGCAGAAAAGGCAATTATGCTCTTGAAGGCGTTTTATAGGTGTGAAGAGTACTGTCACAAATTGGCCAGTACTGAGAGAGTGTGGCCAAGAGCCTTTGCAGTTCTATTGGTTTAGGGCCACTGTCAAGTTTTTCAACAATATGCTTGTTTTTAACAGTGAGACACTACGTCAAGTGCTGAAGGCAGATTTACACCTTGCTGATAGGGGCGAGTCCTGTTGGTCTGCACATGTGTCTAAGTCATTTAGTGGCATGCGCAATGAGGAGGTGTTTAAACAGAAAATGCTGAGTGCTTCCAAAAATTCCATGCAGGATTTCTTGGCGGATTTGAGGTACAGGCAGCAGAAGGTATGGAGAGAAGCGGATGCACTCAGTCCCCGAGAGGTGAACAGGAAAGCAGTGACTCACCATCATTGGTGCGGAAAACCTTAAAATCAAACAGCACGCACACCCGTTTGTATGCCATCATATTTATTCAAGGATCTGGATAAAGGAGTCATGAGGAATGTGGGTAGGTTCAGGCTTCGTGCCCACTGCTTGAAGGTCGAGTCCTGTAAATGGTTGGGTGGTTCTAATATTTGTGATAAGTGTGGATGTGCTGAAGTCCAGGACAAGAAACATGGTCTTTTCTATTGCAATTGCTGTGGGTTGTGTGAGCTGCGCAGAAGATACAAGGACCTGTTCATTGATCTTTTCAAACCATTACATACTTTTGCCCAGCTTCCAAACACTGATTTTGTTCCTTTCTTGGCGAGCTTTCACATTTTGATTGATTTCGAGGTCAATGCTTTTCTAAATCAAGACTCATACAGATTTTCAAAATTTTTGTCAGAATTGGTTTCAATTTTTGATGCTGGATGAGAATGTTTCACCAGCAGCCGATCAGCCAGATTCTCGGGCTGTAGGCCAACCCCCTTGTAACCCTTGTTACCTTTTCAAATGTACTCATCCCCACGTTTATTCTCTTTGGCTTAAATATGCTTCCTTATTTTGTGGTCCTCTCCTCTCTTTATCTCACTCTTCCAGTAGGGCGGCTCCTTACGTTCCTGGCATGCACCATGTACAGTCTTATCATATCTCTTCCCTTGCTCCCCAAAGCGCTGGTGATTACCTTGTGTTTCTCTGATTGCTTTCCTAAGGGCTCGTTTGAGAACTCCAAGTTGTTGTTTCCCATGCGCATGCTTGACGGGTTACAAGGAATCCTTGTCAAGGATGCAGTCTCAGCGCAACTATCCACGTGCAAGCTTCACGTGTTCCATGCTGAACTCTAAATTGCAGTTCAGTCCAACTTGGTGCGTGCGAGCTTTAAGGTGCAGCAGTTCTTTTTTAACAAAAGCCGTGGCTTGTTTGTCTGTGCTTTTCCTTTGATTCCTTTCCTCAACTCTGTCCATTGTTGCTCCGATTCCACTGATGTGTCACTGTTGTGGCTTCCTTCAAGATTGACCCAGTGAGAAACCCCCTCCCTTGATATCTCAAGCTTGTCATCTGTGCTGTTTGCATGTTTTCTGTTGCAACATTATTTGCGGTCGCGACTTTCCTTTGTGCATCATGTGCTTTCCCTTTAATCGCGTTTCTTTTTGCTTCACTTGCCAGTGATAGCTGAGTAGTCAAACCTCATGGCTGAAGGCTTAAAAATTATGTAACCTAACCATATCTCTTCTTTCTTAAATCAGAGCAATAACAAGCTTTTTCCTTTCCTACATGAATTATTGCTTTTTCATGAGCAGGCTAGCAGTCAACCGTTTTGACTGGAGGCCTTCTTTTTCCTGTAACCTGTAACATCCGATGAGTCACTGTTCCCCTTCATTTTCACTGGACGGGCTGCATGAAGTCTCACTGTCTGTCCCAGCGCCAACTGTTGGGTCTTTCCAAATGCACGTGGCTTGCCCAGTGCAGACTTGATTTTTTAGTGAACGCCTGAAATGCTTTGATTTCTATTGATGTTGCTCTTATGTTGCTCTTATCTCCAGGTCGGACCATTCTGGTTACAGGCAGTTTCTTGCCTCAGCTTAGCTACCCTTTTAGGCACGTACAGCTATGGAACCCTCTTCCTTTTCCTAAATTCATTTGGCGAGTTACCGAATCACTGTTTTGGTAACTAACCTGGCAGGCAAACTTATCCTGATGCTGCCTTGAGCACCCTTTTGGTGTGCACACTCTTAAAAGATAAGCTTTCAAGACAAAAAACACTGTGAATAAGCCAAAAAAAGCCCATTTTTAAACAAGAGGGCACCATAAGAACAAAACCTGATCATGAAAGAGGCAATGGCCTAGCTACAAGCTGCACAGGCAGCACTGTCAATTGGCAGCACACAACCTCTGCATCACAGCCTTTCAATTGGAGGCGCAAATTGGAGACACCATTTGTCCACCATCCTCCAAGGGACTGGGTCAGGCTCGGCTGCACTGTCGTCTCTTCCCAACACCTCTGCCAGTACATGATAACAACTAAATCTATAGCAACTTAAAGCTGTTGGCGTGGCGCTGACATTGACTCAATCCTAAATGCATGCCTGTCGGTTACCTGCAAAGGCTTCCATGCTTTTGCGTGCGCGCACTTCATGCACAGCGCGGTCAGCCTACATGGCAAAAGCCTCCTTCAACAATGCTGCCTGCTCCTGTGCATGCACATGGCTGTAGCCGGTGGCAGTGGATGCGCTGGGGGGTCTGCCCACGTACTTCACGCGGCCGCCCACCGGCAACTCCCGCCCTTCAGCCCTGTGGTTCAGAGTGTCAGGCAGACAACACAGGTATTGTGTTGTAGGCACACACAGGCAAACACAGGGAACAGGAAGGACAACGCGGCCTACTACATGCCTTTTGCCTGATCGATGCTTCTTTCCAAAGCAGACGGTGAGGGATGAGAGCGTGCTGAGTGTTGTGCACTTGTTAGCACACAACCTCTCAATGGTCAGTTCAAGCTTGCTTGAGTTAAAGCGACTCAATGTGACATGTTGCTTGATCCAGTGTGATTTGATGCGGCTGTCTATCACAGCCACAAGCGAGTGCACACCTTTCAGCCACAGAGCAATGGGCCAAGTGCAACTTAAACATGCAGGGGGAAGAAGCCTACAATCCAGGGTGTGGGCTTCAACTGGCATATGGCGCGCTGCACAAGTCCAGAGTACCAAGAATGCAACTTTGACCTACCATGCTGGTCATTGATCAAATTAGCATGTAATCATTGCACCCCCCGCGATAGGCAGTTTGGAAAAAAAGGGCCCTTAAAGTCCACGTGTCCAGTTTCTGCTTAAAATGGCCCTGAACAGGAACCATCCTCCTGATTCAAGAGCCTGATAACAGCCCCATTATTGAGGTGCTGTGTGCGCGGCTCCTGACCATCAGGCAAGCGCGCGCGAGCGTGCACACACAGACACACACAAATGGAGATGGAGGGTACAAATAACGGCAGAGGAAAACAGGAAAGCTTTGTAAACAAAGCTCCCATGCTAAAATGCTTTTGCAGAGCCTGGAAGCTGCAAGCAAAAAGATAACAGGCTCTTTCGGGTCCCGGCAACAAAAGCGCTTTTGCAAGGCCTGGAAACTGCAAGCAAAAAGATAACAGGCTATTAGGGTCCCAACGACAAGAGCGCTTGCAGTATGAAGGACCGCCATGATTTGCATCAATCAGAGTATAATCATACTCACATCATGGCAGTGATGATGCGGGGAGTGACGTGCTGGAACGCCCCCATGTTCATAGGCTCCTCCTGGCACCACACGATTTCCGCATTGGGGTAGCGGCGCAGCTCGCGCATGACCAGGTCAAAGGGGAAGGGCGAAAGCTGCAGGCAGGCACGCGCGCGTTCCAACATGCAAGCTGATGCGCATGTGTTTGTTTGGGAGCTCAGTTTGTGCAAGGGCATGCATGCATTTTGACGTGCGTGGGTGTTGGCGGTGTTGTGGCTGGGATACAGGACAGCAAAGCAAGAGCATGTCTTCAGGCCTTTAGGCTCTCAAGAAGCAATTGAATATGCAGGTGGCTGTAGTGTGCATGTGCACGAAGAGGCCTTAAACAAGCTGAAATCAGTCAGCCGTTTTGACTGGAGGCCTTTTGTTTCTGTAACCTTGACAAGCTGAAACAGCCTCTGCTCTGCACCCATGCTGCGCTTGCCAATCTGGGAGGGCTTAGATGTTGTGTACTTGCCTCTCGGCATAAAGCCTGGTGCATACAAGCCTAACACACACCGAGGGCATTTAGGGTGGCTAGAGAAGCAGATACAAAGGGAAAAATGGCGTGCTGCACGTATTGCACTGCCTGAAGACCCCTCGACACAGCGTAAGACCCGACACCTTAAGCATTCTGGACTCTCAAGCCAAGCGATGATGGAAAAAAGCCATGCAAACGTTCATGTCAGGTTGGAAGCCCCTGACATGCGTGAATGCGCTTGCACACACACACACACACACACACACACACACACACACACACACGCACACACACAGTGTTTGCGAGGCGCACCTGCTCCAGGCGCACAAGGGCCACTGAGTTGTCCTTGTCGATGCCCTGCTTCTCCCGCTCTGCATGTAGCTCATAGAAGACCTTGCCACTGCAGAACACAAGGCGCCTGCAGAATGCACAGCACGGGCACAGGCGAGGTCATTAGCACTTTGAAGTGTTACTTGTTCTATCGCCTCTCTCTGCTGTCAAGAAGCAACCCCGGGCATGATCAGAAGCCTGCAGCCATTGCACGCAGAAGATCAGCTGGGTAGGAATAAGGAGAGTAGCATGGCATTTGAGGACGAAGCAACACAAAATGCATGGCACAAGCTTGATGAGATGGTTGCTTTACACGGCAAGCGCACACACGCCTTTCTTGGAAAGCATGTGCTTTAGGATTCTAGGATGCACTGGCTGCACTGTTATACTGCCGGAAACTAGGACAGGAGGCTCAGGTGAAAGCATGCATGCTCTGCAGCGGGATGATTACAAAACAGGAGGGAATGGGCGAGAGGAAGGAACACATTTCAGAGGTTGCGGGCCACCATTAACATGTAGGCATCAAATGGCTGCAACTGCACGTCTCAATTTTGCATTTCTTGCGCCACAAGGAGAGTAACCCGGATGCAGCGTGCGCAGCTGGAGGTCATGCCTCTCTTTTTAAGACCAGCGTCATTTTCTTCCGTGACCTTTTATTTGGGTATGTGTCAGGCATAAGACCCAGTGGCAAGTCGACCGAGCTAGAAGTCTTGAATGGCAGCTTTAGAATGGAATTCCTATTTCCCATGCACACTCAAACAGCTTGAAGCTTGAATTTGCTTAAAGTAGCTCTTTCCCCTTGCAAGAATGAACCTCATACCTTGAATAATCTATTGATAGTACGTGTGCTTAAAATCAGCTTGGATTCAAAAACTATTTTTTTGTTAGGGTTCCAGGATGGTCACAATCCTTAGTGGCAATATTAAAGGCATCGTAAATAACTCTCCCCACTTTTTGCACTTAGCATGCACTCGTAGAATTGAACAATCCATTCTACAATGGCACCACCTTGGCAGCTTTTTTCGCACCCTATGCGCGAAGAAATCCCTATACCTCACACACAGTGAAATTCCAAAAATTCCCCTATTTGCCCTACACTTATCTTACAATTCAATCCGGTTGGAGCAAGCAGGACGCAAACAAGCCCACGACAATTCTGGACACCAGAGATCGTATTTTTCTTCGCCAAAGGAATTCCATTAGAACCTAGAGGCGCCAGACATGAGGTGCAAGCCCCTGCAAGACAATAGACAGCAACAACTAGCCGTACACCCCATCTTCAGGTGCATCTGCAACACCAGACACTTTCGTCACCCTTTCCAACACATACAATTATGTTCTGCATCTGTTCTCTGTGTTTGCCAACCCCACAAAGATACCATCCCTCACCCACTTGTACGACTCCTCTACAGGGGGGCGTGGGCCACGTGACTTGGGCGTCAGGCCAGTGTCATCCATGATCAAGCGCTTGAAGCGCACGCCCACAATGCCTATGAGGTGGATACCACAGTCGAGACATCCGGGCATTAGTGAGCATATCACCACCTTTAGCACGACATGGGGCTGTGCTTCGTGTGCTTGTGGATGCTGGACTGGGCAGAGGAGGCTGACACGTACACAAGCATCTTTGAGAGGATGCAGGCAAGAGTGACAAAATGACGCACAGTCCACCTCAGCAGCCCATCATTTTGAAGACAGGAAAAGCCATAGGCGCTCCTTCAACACACATACACAAGTACACACACGCATGCACGCACGCAAATGCACGCACGCAAATGCACACGCACACACACACACACACACACACACACACACCATGGTCATCTGGATGGTCGTCAAACTCGGTGAGCTGGCTCTTGCACTTGGGGTGGCGCAGCAGGGCCTTGGGGCTCATCACAATCAGGGGCTTGCGGAACTGGCGGTGCACCTGGAAGCAAATGTACACACATGCATGCATTTGTGGGCACGCAACCAAGGTGTTCAAGTGCTTACACACCTGCACGTGCACGAGGCTTGACGGTATGAGCGTGTCATTGGAGGGTGGTTCTGCATCCTATACAGGCCTCAACAAGGTGATGGGGGTGGTGTCAAAACCAAGGCATCCATGTTTTTCAGACGAAAGTTGTGGAACCGTGGGTCACCAGAAGCTGATAAACTCATCACCTCCTCCTAAACAATCTGTGCATGTTCTTCTGTGCACACAGCTCTTAAGCAAATGCACGGTTCCACCTGCTTTTCCAGCCCCACCTGTCTGCGCAGGACGTGGAAGAAGTTGGCAGGTGTGGTGACGTTGACAACCTGCCAGTTGGTGTTCTGGATCTGCGTGCCCAGATGGCCTCCTGTGAACCAGTGCTCTTCATCGATCTCAGGCAGCTGGTAGGGGTGCTCGTCGCACATCTGCGGCAGGGAAAAGGGGGCAGGGGGGGGGGGCAGGGAAGCATGGTTTGAAGGGTTGCAAGGTTGTGTGCTTATGTGGCTGCGCGCGCGTGCATGTGTCTGGTCTCCAGGATGATAAGGATCCACCTCCTCACGCGCAGCTCGAGAAAGGTGTGGGAATTTACATGCATACAGCCACCAAGGAAACCTTGTCATTTTGTCATCCAAGAGCCAAAGGAAATAAGGGGAGCACACAAACTCTCTGTTGCACAGCCTCTCACCTGCAAGAAGCGCTCCAGGCGTGCAGAGGAGTGTTCTGGCCCTTGGCCGTCGTAACCATGGGGCAGCAAGCACACGAGGCCAGCCTGGCGCAGCCACTTGGCCTCGCCAGAGCTGAGGAACTGGTCAAAGATGACCTGCACCAAGTACGTGCTGTGTGTGTAAGTGTGTGTGTATAAATATGTGTATAAATGTGTGTATGTGTGTGCAAGCGACATACTTCTTGATTGTTTGACCGTTGTGCACTAACGCTACGCAGCTCTGAGAGATATCGAGGGAGCTCTCATCAGCGCTCAGGCAGGGCGCATGTCAGAGGCAGCACTCATCGCACCAAGCAAGCAGCCTGCGAGGATGCAAAGGAATGGGATGCCAAAGGCACCGACCTGTGCGGTGTTGGCAAAGCCTCCAGACAATACCTCCCACAGCACGTACCAAGGGACGCAGAGGCATTGAAGGAAGGAAAGGACATTAAGGAATGGGACATCAAAGGTGCTGACCTGTGCGGTGTTGGCAAAGTCTCCAAATTGCGCCTCCCACAACACCAGGCTGTTGGGGTTCTCCATGCAGTAGCCCAGCTCAAAGCCCAGGACGCCAAACTCAGACAGGGAGCTGCACAGCAGGGGGAAAAGCAGCAGACAGGGTGCAGAAGTAGGGGAGGTCGGGGGGGTGCAGGATGCGAGGTTCGCCGAGGCATGCACACCTGCACGGATCCTTCCAAATCTTTTTCAGCATCGTTCTTTCAGCGTAATTATCTCATCCTGATAAAAACCCTCATCATCATATTCAAGGCCGCCCAGCACTTGTAGAAGGCAGAAGCAATCTCCCTGGCAGAGTTGCCAGCACCCCCATCCAGATACTTATTCAAATTTTCTAATTTGTGCACACAGCATCAGCTCCACCACTCGTTCTGTGCAGACACGCATGCCAGGCCAAGCTCTCACCTGTTGCTGACAGTAAACTGGCAGGGGTGCTGCCCAGGGAAAACATTGGCCAGGGGCACGTAGCGGGAGCCGTCCTGCTGGTCATGGACCAGGGCGTGCCTGCAGACAGGTGCCAAGAGAAAGTATGAGTGAGCCATGGAGATAATGCAAGCCATGAGGAAATGCGAGTGAGTCATGGAGCAGGGCGTGCCTGCAGGCAGGTGCTGTGAGGAAACGCGTGGATCAAGCAACTACACGTCTGGAATGAGCAGTTTTGATGCTAGGCTTGCAATGGCACAAAGACCATGCATTGTGCACTGAGGAGGCAGGCACAATCGATTGAATGGACAATGCATTGTGCACTGCGGAGGCAGGCACAATCGATTGAATGGCGAAGTGGTGTCCTTCATAGATGCGTAACAAAACACCTCAATGAGCAAACCAGTACCTCAGGATTAGGTCCTAGCTATGCCAAGTAGACAAGCTTGCATGTACGTTATGAACCCAATGCCAAAGGGGACACATAAGGCACATACGCGTCCTCCTGATGGCAAACCTAGCCGCCCGGCATGGACTTGCGTCTGGTGTCCACGAGCTCATTTTCTTTCTCGTTCCTCCCCTGTGCTCATTTCTCCACACTGCCTGCTCTATAGCTTATCCAAGCATGCGGGCCGGCCACCCATCAACACGTTTGTCTTGGAACAAACAGAAGCACGCACCCTAAGCACAGCCACACTTGCCTTGCAACTACAGCTGCAAACCCATTGTTTCGCCTGCGGCATCCTTAATAAATCATTAATAATAATGCTTGGCAGCCAAGGGCCCCCCAAACCCCCTCCCCTACCTGTGGCTGAAGGTGCCACGCTCCACATCTTGGCCACTGAGGCGCACGTGGTTGCCCTCACTCAGCAGGGTGGCGTACGCCAGCGTCTCTGCCATACCCCAGTCCACGCCCTCGCCAGTGTCAATCATGTTGCGCCGGGCCTCGTACACCTTCTTGATCTGCTTGTGGGGCGTGAAGTCGGAGGGGAACTCGGTGACTGCGTAGCCCACTTGCTTCAGGAGCTCCATGTTCACGCCTGCACAGGTGCGGGAACACATGTGCATGAATGCAGGGTGTGTGTGAGTTCATGTGTATGATGTATGCACATATGCGGGAACACATGTGCATGAATGCAGGGTGTGTGTGAGTTCATGTGTATGATGTATGCACATATGCGGGAACACATGTGCATGAATACAGGGATGTGTAAGTTCATGGTGGGAGCAAGAAAAGCGCATGCACCCTTTCCTGCCAACAGGGGGGCAGATGATCTTTTCACCCAAGACAGCTCTTGCTTCCTTTTTCACGCGGCCAATCTCTGGTCATGCTGCAAATGTGCTGACAAGCCAAATTTGGCAGCAATTTCGGCCTTTGCAGCACAGTAGCAGCGTGAACAGAGGCTGGCCGTGTGACAGCCAATTGATGGGCCTGGTCCACTTGTAGAGCAGGCTGCCTTGCTGCCCTCTAATACAAAAGGGGTGCCAACAGCCTCCTAGAAACTCAGCCCCACAAAGCTCGCTGGCCTGTTTGGCCAGACAGTCCTCAGTACCTGCCCAACAACCACAAGCGGCCTCTGACCAGAACTGAAGTGAAACCACACAGGAGCCAAGGCCTTGACCTTGAACAGCACAGCGCAAGGCTTGCATTGCAAAGCAGAGCACACTTGCTTGCCGCTTGCCTGGGAGGCGGTTGCAGCCGGGCAGCTTACCTGTGTTGCGAATGCGCGACAGCTGGGCGGGCGACTTGAAGCCCTCCCTGTACCGTGTGATGGCGCGCAGACACATGCTTGTGAATGAACCCCATTGATGGAAGGTGTAATGGTGTCCACGGTGAGCCAGTTGTGAAGGTGTTTTGCTGAGACTTTTAAAGAGCCCAGGTCAGATGCAGATCTGAGCCTGTCACACATCCCAGGTCAGACAAGGCCACCACCATGCCTAAGCTAATGAGTAGCTCTGGGCAACAACCAGCCCCGAAAACTTGGTGCATGGTGCAACAAGGGATGTGAAAGCGCAGTTGACATGGGACATTCCAAGGAGGCTCCTGATGACATGCAGAGCCAAGGAATGGGCGATGTGTTTCAAACAGAGGGCGTTCAGACAGGTCCTTTGCATTCATGACATGAAAGAGGCCTTCATCCGACTGCCTTCTCCACGCGCTTCACTTCCGCAACTCTCATTGCCCGCAACTATCTCCTCACCAGTGCGAGGACAGCCAGTCCCCTGGCCTGGGGACGTATGATTTGGATGCCTCAAACTCTGCATTGAGGATGGAGTCGATCTTGTGGTAGATGGCATCAATCTCCTCCTGTCGGCAGCCAAAGTGAGTAAGAAAGGGCCATCATGATCAAGCAATGCGTGAGTGCGGCTTGCCAACAACGCAGGTTCATCCAGCATGAGACTTGAGGCTTCCACTCAGCCGGTCAGTCCAGCAGCAGTTCTGTCTCCATGTTTCAGAACCTTGACGCTGTCGGCGCCCACAACATGCACAAACAGGCAAGCTTGACAGCTCTGCTTCCGATGAGTCTGCTGCCTCTTACATGACACGTAACCATCTGAAGCCATCATTATAGCTCTGTTGCTTTGCTGCAGGTGAAGAAGCTGTCCTCCGGCGGGGCCCACGATCCCCACCCACCCACCCATGCGCGCACACACACACGCACACACACACACACACACACGCACACACACGCAGCTCCTCAGCCCTCAAGGCATCGGCGCACCTGGTGGATGGTATCCTCAGCCAGCAGCTGCTCCTTGTACACCAGGTGGCAGCTCTTGTGGGCCTTCACCTTCTTGTACATCAAGGGCTGCAGGCAAGCACAGCAAGAAGTGTTGTGCACTTGCACACCCGTCCTGCTTCAAGGCCTTCAAGCCCTGAACAATGGCAGCTCTTGAGAGCCTTCACCTTATTACATAACAAGGGCTGCAGGCAAGAAGTACAAGGTGGTTGCACAGCAAGCAGAGCAAGAAGCAGAGGAAAAAGAGAAAGCGGTTGCACACCTGGCCTGCTTTTTTGCTGTAGGCAATAGCAGGTGTACTTATGAGAGCAGAATCGGCATGATGGACAGGTCTTGTCTAAGGCAAGAAGTGCCTGTGGTCAGGGATCCTGTCTATGACAGCATATATGTTTTCTTGCTCACCACTGCCTTTAAGCATTGTTCGTTGAGTACGAATGCAACGCAGGTAGCATGGAAAGTGCACAGGAAGCCTGAAGGATGGGTTGCAAGTCTCCCTGTTCCGCAGTATAGGCAAAAGAAGGTGCCACCGTGGCGTCCGGTCACAGGTTCTGGCTGGGTCCTGTTGGCCTTGCACTTCCATCACCCTACACTTGGCAGCAACCTCAAGGTCCTGGAATTGAGTATCAACCCCCTGTGTCAGGCATTGTCCTTGACTGGCGGTGATCCTGGAAACCGCGCATTATGTGGTTGTCAATGATCCTAATCCTAACCCTAATCATAATCCTAAGTCTCCTGCTGGAGGTGGTTGCTGGAGGTGGTAGAGTGTCCCAGCAACAGGGGCAGCCTCAGCCTTAGGAGCAGGTGCACCGTCAGCCTCAGGGGCGCGCACAACCACGACCACAGCAGCAGCAGGGGCAGTAAGCTGACGAAGTCTCCATTCCCGAGACATCCACCTCAGGCTAGACTGCCCTGTGGCTCATCGAGCCACCTGCAGACCTCTGTGACAGGCCCTACAGCCGCGCCCCTTCAAATACAATAGTTAGACAGCGTGCACACTCACTCACTCACGAGCTTTGACAGCTGGTTCTGACCTTGGGTTTTGATGGACACGAGAAGTGACACGATAACAGCCTCACCAAGAGCAGTGGTGACACACTTACCTGGGCGGACATGGGCTCCTCAATCTTACTTGCGTCCATACCGATCTATCCTCAACAATCAATCAATCTTGTTGCGGGCGCACCCATTAAGGCCTCATTACCTGGGTGAACATGGGCTCGTCAATCTCATTGTGGCCGTACTTGCGGTAGCACACCAAGTCCACCACCACATCCGTCTTCCATGCCTGCAGGGCAAGACACAGGTAGCATATCACCTTTTGGCACAAAGCGGTGTCATGCGCAGCAGCATGCTTTCAGGTGCTCCCATCAACAGGGCTGCCACAAGGTGGCGCTGTCTGCAAGCTGCGCAGCGGCAAGACATGACAGCTGTCACAGCTGAACCAACATGCCAAACCTCTACAGATCTGGATCACTACACATGCACGCTCGTGCACACACACACACACACACACACACACTCATGTACACGCAAGGAGACCTACCTGGCGCCACTGCGCAGCCAGCTGGCACACGCGCACCACGGCCTCTACATCATCGCCGTTGACGTGGAAGATGGGCGCATTCATGGACTTGGCCACGTCTGTGCAGTAGGGCGAGGAGCGGCCCTCCTTGGGGTCTGTGGTGAAGGCCACCTGCGTTGGCGAGAAAGCGACATCGAGGTTCGTGGTGGTGCAGGTCTGTGGTGCAGGCCGAGACGGCCGTCCGTGGGGTCTGCGGTGAAGGCCAGCCGCGTCAGCAAGAAGGCCACGCCAATGGCGAATGCAGAGGACAGTGGAAAGAAAAGGCTCTTTCAATGAATGAGCGCACATAGGCAGAGATGACAGAAGGCACAGGGAACATAGGGTAACACCAAGCTCATCTGTCTGCTCAGTGGCATGGAGATGTTTTGCCCAGGAGCGTATAGATCAATGCCTGGCCTCTATAATGAGGAGGAAAGTCAAGCAAGCTGCCAGTGCATGCGCTGTCTTGCGCCTTACAAGCTGGCAATGCCAGTGGTATCATGCATACAAAACCATGAAACTTGTGTGCACTCAATTGAGTGGCAGTGGTATTTGTGCTTCAACCACACTCTGCACAACCTTCACAAGGCGCATTGACTCAAAGGTGCACTTGTGATTGCAAACTCAGCATCAAAGGGATCTTGATTGTGGAACAGTGGAGCGACGTGAAACCTGCGCACCTGGTTGTTTACCACCATGTGAACACAGCCGCCCACAGTGTAATCCACCAGCCCACTCATATCCAGGGTCTCGTACACAATGCCCTACAGAGACACGGCAATGAGGGATGCAGGCTGTTTGTCAGAGCGTGCCAACACGTACCCGACAAAATGGCATCCATTGCAGCGTACACATAGCCCAACACAGACACAGCAACAGGAATGCAGGCTGTTTGTCAGAGTCTGCCACCTCGAGCTCAACAACAAAGCATGCACCTTGGATTTAAACCTGGGTGGTGAAGAGACCACACAAACACGCGCCTCGAGAACTTTGGAGTATGGCAAGTGGTGGTGCAGCGAGCTCAAGGGTCAGGTGTAAAAGTCAAAACCAAGCCGAGCTGCATTGGTCAACGCCACTTGCCATACTTTAGGCTCAAACAAATGCGCAACATGCCGAGAATATCGGCCCATGCCTGCCTTGCTTTCTCCTCCAAGCTCCAATTGCTTGCTCTAATTGCTTGCTCTCTAGATGCACTCATGAAGCAGGAACCAGCAGATACAAACGCTGGAAACACAAACTAGCCAGGCAAGCATGCACGCACACACACACACACACAATTAGACGCGCACACGCGTGCACATACACAGACCTGGCCGGAGAAGGCACCGTCGCCGTGCATCAGGATGGGCATGCACTTGGTGCGGTGGGTGTCGTTGACGTAGTACTGCTTGGCGCGCGTCTTGCCCAACACGACAGTGTTCACGGCCTCCAGGTGGCTGTGCAGCACACAGAGGGGCAGTCAGGCAGGATGTGATGAAGACCATTGAAGCGATTATTAATGTATGGTGGGGAATGTGGGGGGAGGAGTGCAGAGGAGTAATGGGTTGGAGGCCAAGTACTTCCGAGACGGTGTATGCATCTGTGTACACACACGCACATTAGTTTTGGGCTACATGTGGCACAGTGGGAGGTGCTACATGCCCTCACAGAATGCCTTCCCTGGTGTGTTGGCTGCTGAAGCCCCAGACAAATCTTATCATCGACACGAATTGCAGCAGCTTTGGCAGGAAAAATGTGGCGCGAGCGTTTGCTCATCAGAGCCTGCACAGAGGCATGTGTGTTCTTGTATGTGCCCCTCCCTGTTCCTGCTTGCTAGCATGAGCATGCAAATGTGAGCATGTGCGTGTTTGTGCGTGTTGGGTGCGCAGGCGTGTGGGCATGCAGCCACTTTAATGCATATGTGCGGTGCCAAGCCAACGCTTGCTACGCATGCTTGCTAGACCTTATCTTCAGCACTCTGACCAGCATCAGCATCCTCCAGAAACTCTGCTGTACTCAGGAGGTGTATACTTCTACTCAATGGCTTTTAAAGCTTTGAGGATTGCCATTATCAACTCTGCCAATTCGGGTTTCAGCTACGAAAACAAAGTCAGCACCGCCACTATGCAGCGCTAAGTTGCGCCGTTTACCGGCCCCTTAACATTCTAACCCCAGCTAACCTGCCTGTACCCTCACCTAGGGTTAGCCATCAGGGACAAGTACACGCGCTTCCCATTTGCAGTGGGCCTGTGGAAGCTGGTCCCTAGGTGGTACTTCACGTCCCCACTTCCCGTGTACTGGTGGCCATCGCTGGCAAGCTGCAGGAGCAGATTCAAGCAACAGATGTTTAAACGCCTGTGCATTCAAACGCCTGTGCAGCAACTCAACCCCCGCACAACTGAGCAGCAATAAATCCAGGCTCTGAACCAAAACATCCTGCGTTCCAAAGCTGCTGACTCAGCATGGCTATCACATCCGCTGTGCAGGGGGATCTTACACCAAGCCCTGATACCGACCGGTTGGGGTGCTCCGCTGAACTCAGAGAAGATCTGAGACATGGGCTTGCGCACGACATTGGCCAGCACATTGAGGCGCCCTCGATGGGGCATACCAATCACCACGTTCTCCACCCCCAGGTCTGCTCCAGTGTCGATGAGTGCCTTCATGCCAGGAATCAGGCTTTCTGCACCCTCCAGGCCAAAACGCTTGGCCGCTGTGTACCTGCAAAAGGGAAGGGGGGGTGGCCAGGCCTTGAGGGACACTTGTCGGAACACACGCACAGACATCACAGGGGAGATTGTGTATGTGCATGCAGGAAAGATGACCCGGGCGCTGATGGGGTATCACATTTAGCTTTGATTGCACGAACAACCCCCAGAGAGGTTAAATTAAGAAGTGAGGAAGGGGTACTCACTTCTTGGCAAGGAAGGTCTCAAACATCTCAGACCACGCCAGGCGATCCAGGATGTTGAGCTTCTCCTTCTTGGTGTACATCGGCTGCAAAAGCCAGAACACAGCATGTGGTGAAGGGCAGGCACACAACTCGCAAGCCAAAGGAAGATGGTGAGCGTGTCCAAGAAGGCATAGCGCAGAGCAGCAGCCAGAAAAGAGCGAGTACGGCTGGAGGCACATAAACAACACAGGCAGCAACACTCACAGGGTCAATGGTCTCGATCTGCTCACGAATCCAGTTGCATTTCTCGCGCTCTGGAATGTGCATGTACTGCAGGTATGTACAGGAAGGGCAAGTGGTGAGCTGGGCGTGGGTGAGGAGGAACTTCAGGGATAAAAGCAATGTCACGTGCACCAGGTACTACAAAATTGACTCTCGTGACTCCATGAGCATGGCTGTGGACACCCTGACACCTGCTTGCTCTCAAGGTAAGAGCCTCAAATACAGAAGCCCTGACCCCAGCTCAAATACAGAAAAGCCCTGCAAGGGACACTTGGGGCTTGCAGCACACAGCTGGTTCTCATATTAGTGCTTCACAATTGTGTGTACCTCATAGCCAGTGGTTGAGCAGTAGGTCTCACGCAGGCGGTTCAGCATCTCACGCAGCGTGCGGGTTGGCCTTCCCTCGGCAAGGAAGCCCTTCTGGTTCCAGTTGCCCAGGAAGAACCTGCATGCATGAGCGCCACAGCTCGTGACAACACAGAAGTAGAATTCTCCCAACCCACACGCATGCTGCTGCACACTTGCAAGGCGACTCAGTATAACTTGCAATTGATACATCTGCGTGCCCCCACCAGCTGTGTTGGCAGCCAAACACAGATCAGCACTCACTCGCGGTCCAGGTCACGCTCTGTAAAGCCCCAGTAAGCAGGGTCCAGCTCTGCAGGGGGGATGCGCTTGTCCAGCTCCAGCGGGTCAAGCTTGGCTGCAAAGTGGCCCATAACCTGGATGCAGCGACCAAGTCAACTTTTTGGTTCAATGCAAGCCTCTGCATCGCAGGGTCCTGGTGATGAGGCAGTGCAGCAGCACGCAACCAGTGCATGCGTGCTGAGTACCGTATACTCACTTACCTGAAATGAGCGAACCAGCAGGATGAGGCGCATGCTCTCCTGAATGGTCTGGTTGGAGATGGCTGCGTGAGTCATGGGCGCCTGGGTTGCCCCCTTCTCAAACGCATCATAGGCTTCTGCAATGGCCTCACCGCGCACGCCACGGTCTGCATTGAAGTGTTTAGGTGTCAGGCGCTCAATAGAGTGGTGGTTTAAGCAAGCATTGCTTGCTTGTTGCAGGGGCAAAACCAGGGTTTTCCAACTGCAAGTCTATCCAATGTGGTTTCCCACTCCCTTTATGCCTCACCCAGGTTGTTGAAGAAACTGCCCCACGACCTGTCC
>OU611751.1:10429368-10439502 GCA_914767535.2 Dunaliella primolecta
GAGAAATGGTTTCCTGTAGCTCCAGCATGAGGTGAAGCTATATGTTTTAACGCAGTGCACGTCTGCCCGTTTGGAAGTCAAGATGCAACTCAACATTTCCTTCTCCCCCCTCCACAGGCGTTTTTGCTTCTGACTCAAATTCAAATGTAGCAGTCCTTGCTGAAAGTCTGATAAGAGCGATTCCAACAAAGCTATAAAAAACCTTCCGGTTGTAGATTGCTTGCCACAGAGGCGTGGCCATTTCAGCCCAGTTGGGTCCTTTTCCTTAAGCCGCCATTGCTTACAACATGGCCTGTTATTTTGGGGATTCCAGCCCAAGGTGCCTTGTTTTCGGCCTCAAGCTCATGCCTCAGCATGTACCAAAGCATCATGCAATTGTATGTGTAAAAAGGAAAACCACTTCATGTGTGGACTGAGCTTCGCCTGACTGGTTTTGTAACTGGTTGAGAGCATTCTTTTGGAAGTAATGATAATTGATATGAAGGGTTTCTTTTTGCTTGATTCTGTGTAGGGCGTGGACCCTTCAGAGTTGCGCCACACCTTTAAGCGCAAATTGGATGAGCTGGGTAGGCAGATGATCCCAGAGATTAGAGAGCAGGTATGTGATAGTGACTGAGCACATTTTTTCTGCGTATAACATGTTACGCCACTTCCTGGTGTTCTTGTGGTGCACCAACTTCTTCGTTCAGCAAAAGTGTTGCAAGTAACAACCAAATCTTACAATTTCTTAGCATATGGGCCAGGGCCAGGCAACTGCCTTTATTTCCAAAGCTGTTGCCCTATGCTTGCGTCACCTACTTCATGCCTGATTTTGATTGCCCAGTAACTCAGCACAGGAGCGTGCAGGAACAGCTGCCAAGACATGCTGTTTGCAACGCTTTCCTATCATCATGCGCTGCCACAGATGGTGCAAGAAAGACAGAGGGCATTTGAGTACAACAATGGCATCATGAGGAGCTTCCATGTAGGGTACCTTCCCTTTTTTCGAGGTGGGTACTTAGTTTGTGCTTGCAAGTCTGCATGGCCATTCTTATGCAAAAATTTTGCTGCCGTTTGTGAACCTGCAAACCTGTGACACCAGATGCTTGACCTCCCTAGTCATTTACGTAAAAATGTAGTTTAGATGCTGCCTGTGCTACAACTTGCAAGCACTGGCTGCCGTCCCAAGCACTGGCTGCCGTCACCATTTGTTTTCCGTTAAAATGTTATCCTGACCCTTGGTCTCATGCTACGTTGCTTATCTCACCTTCAAACCCCAGGGATGTGCAGCTATGTTCCAAGCAGCATCCGGACTTCGCTGATTATAATTGGCGCTGCTTGCGCTGCTGCCTTTGTGTACGCTCGAATCAAGTAAGGGCAATATTTACGCGATGCTTTGAAGGCTATGTTGGCCAGCATCAGTGGCTGGATCTTGACATACATTGGCAGAAACAAGCAGAGGCAAGTTTCACATGGCTGCCCAGCTTGTGTTTTCTAGCTAAGGCTCACTGTTTTGACTGTGCAAGCCTAGTGCTGAATCATGTTTTTCAAGTGTGACATCAGATGTCTCATGAAGCACCTCATTAAATTAAACATTGCTGTTGTATTGAAGCATCGGAGCATAGGAGGAAATGATAAACACTGGAGCAACAGAACCCCAAAGCGAGCCACCCAGTAAACGAACACGCTCTAGACACAGAGCAAGCACAGCTTCTCCTATGCACTCAATCCACGCTCCCACGCAAGTCAATGTTCTGCCCTCCGCCCAAAATGCCAACACAGAAGCTAAGGATGCTCTCAACGCCCCACCTGCAGATGCTCCCACCAGTGCTAACTTGCCCGGGATACAAAAAGAAACTCCCGAAGATGGGCCTCCCAGCAAGCGCACATGCTCTGCAAAGAAGCAAGAATCTAGGCATACGTTGCAGCAATGTAGCCAGGACACCTCAGGCCCTAGTGTCAACCAATGTAACGCTCTTCCAAGAACGCTTCAAATCTGCCCTCAGACGAAGTTCTAGCAACAAGATCTACAGAGCCCGATAGCAAGCCCCCCAGGAAAAGAAAACGCTCCAGACACAGAGCAAGCATCACTCCTTCTGTGCACCCAACTCATACCTCTTGCTGAACACGACTCCATTTAACATGCTGTCCTCCCCCCTGATGCGAACCCAGAAGCTAGGGACATTCTTATCACCCCGCTTATCACCCTGCTTAGAGACGCCCCCAACATCAGAGCCAACCTGCCTGGCCTACAAACAGAGCTCCCTGAAGATGGGCCTCCCAGCAAGCACACACGCTCTACACTGCACACTGCCTACGTAGTTTTTCCTTTTCTTTATAAAAAGGCACAACTCCATATCCATACCCCAGCAAATCTCAAGAATCAAGTGTCAACCATAGCAATGAAGATTGCATCAATACAGAACCTGAACACTTTTACACAGCTGCCACAAGCCGAAATGACACGCCTTCTATTCCCACCACCAATCCTAAAGGAAAGGAAAGGAAAGGGTTACATAGCTGTACCTGCCTGCGGGGTCACCAACCCTAACACCCCAAACAGCCCAAGTACATGGGCTGGTAGCCAGAATCCTAGGAAAAAGAGGGAGAAATTACTGCATATAGAGACAGGACTTCAGACCTCAACCATCAACCGTCTAGCTCTTAATTGTGATGGCGATATTATCTGGAAGTACAGAGAAACTTCTGCTACAACCAACCACGCCATTAATGCTGCCTACTATAATGACATTGACATCACACATATAGACGCATGGAGAATTTATTCAGCCAAGAGAAAGGACATGAGCAATGACCCCTCACCCCAACAGAAGCAGTACCACACACACTACAGGCCTATGCTCATAGAGATGTGGGCCCTGCCTTTCTTCAACAAATCTGGCTTCCAACCTGCAAGCATACGCAACGCTGCCCGCACCGACATTGAATGCGCATGTTGCCAGATATGCAACTACCATGGAGGCCTGGAGCCTATAAACTCGAGTCCCCCTACCTTGACTTGTATGTTTGTGATGTCTGCCAACGTATTTTTCACTGGAAATGCCTGAGAGAACTTGGTTGCTACACTGATGAGCAAAGACAAGAGGTTCGCATAGCTGAAAGTTGGGCTTGCCCTGCCTGTGCTAGCCTCAGCAACAAAGGCAAGCTTTAAAGAGAAAACGAACTTCATGCAATTCTAAAGAAAAGCTGCTAAGTTTAACCATGATGGTAATTAGTTCAACTGGATACCATCATGGGAGCCAGATCAAACAAAAACAATCTGGCCAACCTTCCACCAGCACATGCAAGAATTTGAAGCCCAGAAAAGTAAAACGTATCTCTTCCTACCCGCTGTGGAAAAAACTTCCTTTTTTCTTCATGACCTCATGCGTATTTATGAACAGGCTGGCAGTCAAACGTCTTGACTGAGGCCTTTTTTCCCTTGTAACCCTTTTATCTCTCCTATCCGCTGTGGCACAGCGGACCTTGAAAAGAAAAAGGAGAACCTATGCAGGCAGTGAAAACACTCCCCACATCAAAGAAAAGAAAAGAAAAGAAAAACTACGTAGGCAGAGAAGACTCTCCCTACATCAATTAAGGAAAAGGAGACACATTGGCTCCAGAGAGCTGTGAGTCCCCTCCACCACAAAGTTTTAAAACAAAAAGAGTAAATGGGGTTCAGGAGGGTTACTGGAAGCACTTGGCTCCAGAACCTGGCTGTGAGAATTGTTTTTGTTCTCCATTGCACGCCTAGTGGTAACAAGTTTATGAGCATACTTAACAGAATGGGCATGCAGGCTGCGAGCAAGTTTCAAGGCACGTTGTTGGTCAAGTCCCAGTTGTTTAAGCTGGTTCAAGGTATGCTCTCTATAGCAGGTCCCACCAACACCCAGAAGGATGGTATGCAGAGTAACAGCTTTAGCAGGGATAAGTCTGCAGAGGTCTGCGTGCTGCCGCTGTGCCGCCTCCAACTGTTGTCCAGGCCTTGTATCTTCACAGTACTTGATTTCAATCAAGTGTACATGGCGCTGATTGACATTTAATTGATGGGGTTGTCGCACGCGGTTAGAGCCACTGATCCTCTGTGTTGGGTGTCTGCTGCGTAACGCATAGTGTAGTGCATCAAACAAGGAAAAAAGGATACCTAGGGCCGAGGCACCATGTGTCCCCTTCACCAAGAGAGACAAAAAGAAGAAGTCAATGGGGATCAGGAGGGTTACTAGCAGTAGCCCGTGCCTGATCTTGGTGACGAGAGTTGAGAGGAGTCTTCTCAAGAGCGCATCTGGTGCTAGAAAGTTTATAAGCATACTGGACGGAATGGGCATGAAGCTTCAGAGCAAGCCTGGTGGCTGTATGAGTGTCAAGACCAAGCTCTTTAAGAGGCTCCAGAGTGTGTGGGGTGTAGATGACCCCTCCCACACCTAACAGAATGATATGGAGGGTGACTTGAGCTGAGGCCTTTGAAACATTGCGACAGAGGTCGTGGTGCTGTTGCTTGGAGGCCTACAGCTGATTCTTGGGCCTGGTGTCTTTACAGTATTTGACCTCCACGAGATGGACGTGCATTTGTTCTGGAAGGAGCTGACTAGGGTGACGGACCTTGGAAGTTGGTGGAGTGGCTGTGGCTGGCGCTGAATGCTCCCTGTTCCCCCCGCGCCCCCCTCTACTTCTCAATGGATACCGGGCATTGGTCCTTGGCACTCTTTTCATTGGAACAACTAAGGTTGCATCAGGGCGACTAGAGTTGAGCCTTTGTTTGTGTGGGAAACGATGAGGGAAGATGCATATAGGGAGTGTTATATTTGTTGAGTGTTCAGGGATCTGCAGGTTCTGTAAAGCAAGACGATCTGTGCTGCCAATGTCCATGGAGGCAAGGCCTGCCCCAAGAGGGCCTTTGCTGACACCTTTAGGATTCTGCTGGAAATATTGTGGCGCTCAGTCAGCATACTTGATATGGTGGAATGCTTACATCCTGAAAGAATGTGAAGGGCACTGTTTGGCTCCCCACAGAGGGGACATTGTAGGCTGGTGGACATTTTAAAGCGCACTGCATGCTTTTGATTGAAGAGGGTACCTGTACGGTACTTAAACACGTTTCGTTTCATTTTAAAAGGAAGTTTTGGCATGGTCCAGAAGGCATTACCAACCTTTTTATGGACTGTAGGAAGTAGGCTTTGGTAATAAGAGTAGTATCCTGTCTCTGTGTTAGCATCGTTTTCAAGTCTGTGTTTTGAATGCATGCGCGTCCTCAGAGCATCACGAAGGTTGGAAAAGAGTTTAAACTTTGGGGCAGGTGAGTCGGGGCGTTCTGATGTGCTTGCATGGGAGCAGGCAGCTCCCTCAAAGGCAATCCAGGTGGTGTCATGGAAAAGATTGCCTTCAAGGTTGACACAGGGTACGGTTGTGTCTGCATGGGTGTCATCACCCTAAATAGCCTGGTGTTTGGCAATGGCATCTGCACATTCGTTGCCCGCAATTCCAACATGATATTTAACCTTGTAGAAATAATGGGGTAGGTGAGTTGCGCACAAGCTGTATTATTATTTTAAGGATATGGCCTTGGACATGCTGACGGTGAAGCTCTGGGTACAGTATTTGCTAACCTTAACTAGCTCTTCTTTAGAATTTGTTTCTCTGTTGAGTATGTCTTCATTGTTGAGGCTAGCACAGGCAGGACAAGCCCAGGTTTCAGCTATGTGGACCTCTTGTCTTTGCTCGTCAGTATAGCAACCAAGCTTTGTCAGGCATTTCCAGTGGTACGTGCGTTGACCTCGGTATGCTTGTTGACAAGCACATTAATTTGGAAGTGTCTGTCTTATGGCTGCCCAACAAAGGATAAAGGAGATCGTGCATGAGCATGATTTGAGATCCTTTGAGGTCCTTTCCATGACACCACCTCCTTTGAGATCCTTTGAGATCCTTTCCATGACACCACCTGGCTTGCCTTTGAGGAAACTCCCCGCACCCATGCAAATACTTCTGGACGCCTTAACCCACCTACTGTAAAGCTTAAACACTTCTCCAAGCTCCATTATGCTTTGTGGACACACATGCACTCAAAACACAGACTTGGAAGGGCCAACACCAACACAGGATACTACTCTTCCTGTCAGGCTGAGAAAGTGACGCAGCCATAACAGTGTCTTGACATCCCATGACCAGATAGGATACTGCACTTCAGACACTAATCTGTATGCGTCACACTCTCAGCCTGACATACTGTCAAGTTTTTTTAACAGTGTGCTTGATTCAGACAGTGAGATATTCCTTCAAGTGCTGAAAGCGGATTTACACATTGCTGATAGAGACAGCTCTTGTTGGTCTGCACATGTGTCTAATGCATTTAGTGGCATGCGCAATGAGGAAATAATGCTGAGTGCTTCTAAGATTCCCGTGCAGGATCTTATAGAGGATTTGAGGTACAAACAGTAGAAGGCTTGGAGGGAAGTGGATGCCCTCATTCCCCGAGAGGTGAACAAGAAAGCAGTTACATACCATCATTGGTGCTGAAAAACATTGAAGCAAATGGCACGCGCACCCTTCTGTATCCCATCATATCTATTTAAGAAACTAGATAATGAAGTCATGAGGAATGTGAGAAGGTGTAGGCTTCGTTCCCACGGCTTGAAAATCGAATCCTGTAAATGGCTGGGTGGTTCAAATGTTTGTGATAAGCGTGTTGAAGTCCAAGGCGAGACACATGCTCTCTTCTATTGCATTCTTTGAGGCGTGTGAGCTGCGCAGAAAATACAAGGATCTTTTCATTGATCTTCCCAAGCCGCTACATACTTGTACATGCTTTTCTAAATCAAGACTCATATAGAGTTTCAATGTTTTTGTCAGAGTTGGTTTCAAATTTTGATGCTGGTTGGAAAAGTTTCACTGGTTCCCGTCTAAACACAGTATGTAGATGATTGTGCCAGGAGCTCTCTGAGACAGGGGTCACGTGTTTGGTGGTTGGCTGCTTCAAAATAAAAGTTTCGCTAGCAGCCGATCAGCCAGAATCTTGGGCTGTAGGCCAACCCCCATGTAACCCTTGCTGCATGCAGACCTCTGCGAACTTATTAGTGCGAACGTTGAAACTCTTCATACCATTTTCCTGAGCGTTGGTGGAGCGTATCTTAATGAGCATGCCCTTCATCAATTGAGACAACTGGTGCTGGACCACCAACGCGCCACTAAACTTGCTCGTAAACTTTATGCCCATTCTGTTAAGTATGGCCCAAAAGCTGTTTACCACTAGGCGCGCTGTCAACAACAAAAAATGCTTCTCACAGCCAGGTGCTTCCAGTAACCCTCCAGATCCCCACTAGCCCTTTCTATTCTGCAGTTTTATGGTGGAGGGGACTGACGGCTCTTTTAAGCCCATATCTCCTTTTCCTTCGAGTGGTCATGAGCCGCTCAGCCAGTAAAACTGAAGGCTTCAGTTTTACTGGTATAGGTCTGTCGTCAAAATGTATAATAGCATGCTGAGGTCTAACAGTGAGACGTTGAGAAGAGTGTTGAAAGCAGATTTGAATATTCATTCGCGTGAGCCAGCCTGCTGGACTGCTCAAGTTTTAGATGCTTTTCAAGGCTTACGGCGCTGTGATTCCTTTGTGCAAGCTCTGCGGCAGGGCACTCCTATCCCTATTCAAGAGTTTACCGACGACCTCAGACACAGGCTGCGGGCAGTGTGGAGAGATGTTGAGGGAGTGAACCCACGGGACACATATAGTAAGCTAGCAACTTACCAGTCTCTTTTTGCAGTGCCTTTTGACCATAACGTGCGTGCCCCTGCCCGTTTACCAAGGCACATGCATTTGGATTTGTCTCCACATGTCATGACGAATGTTAGCCGTTTCAGACTTAGGGCACACACACTGAAGGTGGAGACAGCAGCTTGGGATACTCGGAACACTTTTGTGTGATCGCTGTTCTTGTGATGAAATTCAAGATGAGGCTCATGCCCTTTTGGTGTGTAGAGACGCAGATGTTTGTGCTTTGAGAAGAAAGTACGCTTACCTGTTCAACTGTTTCTCTGGTGATTTTTCAATGGAGCAACCATTTTTACAACAAGCCAGTGTCCAGGATGTTTCTGATTTCCTCTTGCAACACAACAACAAGCTTTTTTCGTTTGTTTCTGAGCTTATGGACATTATGTTGGCTGGCGAGGACCAGTCACAGGCCGATCAGCCGAACAGTCTGGCTGAAGGTCCCCCTGTGTAAAAAATCTAAATCTAAATCTCCTTTTCCTTCTGAAGTGATGTAGGGGAATTTTTCTCTGCCTGTGTTGTTTTCTTTTTGTTAAGAGGCAAACGGTACACAACCAGGGTTTAGCAAGCAAAACGAGTGGTCAATGAGGGAAAAGGGAGGGGGGAATTGAGAACAAAGCATGTTTGGAAGTAGCATGGAAAGACCTCAAGCTTGTTGGCAATAAAAATACAATTGCAGCTAAACAAACCAGGACCATACGCCAACGTTCAGCAGGTAAATGAAATTGCTCTGGTCAAATTTTCCATTGCGTCAAATACATGAAGTCATTCAAGAAGGACACCCACAACGGAAGCTGAAGGCACACAGCCCAAGAAGTCAGCAGAAGAAATTTTCTTAGACGAGGAAGTATTGATCAACAAAGCAACGTAATTTGCACAACGCATCAATTAAGTGTTGGTCATATGCATTAGGCTCAATATTCATTAAGATAAAAAAGGTGCAATTCAGGGACATGCACAGATAGTGTGATTCAGTTCATGCAGTTCGCAATTGCAACGCATGAAAAGAACTGTCAGGATACAAGATGAGTAATTGCTACAGTGACATTGCCTTGGCAAGTGTCATGTCATTTACAGGCATTCGTCTAATGTTGGAATTACGTGCGCATGCTGCCAGCTTTCACACGCTCCTGTCCTATCGATGATGCTGCAGCGTTGATTTGCTTGACCCCATTTTTAAGAATGCCTGCTGAAGCATGAGACATGCTGATGTCCAGCAGTGTTGGCTGCACTCGCGTTTGGCAAGCATCCATTTGCCCTTCAAAGTCTCCAAGTGACATTAGGCTCACGCCTGATTGTGGGGACTTGAGCACAAAGATGCCTTCCTCTGGACGTGAGTAGACATCATCAAAGCCAGAAAAAGGAGAACTCCTGCAAGCAGGTGATTATTTCCCGTGGGTGCAGCCTGGATGCAGAGTGTGTGAGGGTGTGAAGCTGCAGGATGCCTCACAGTTGCAAGGCTGGATGCACACTAAATTATGGAGCGATTTATTCATACAGACTCCCTAAAACCATCTATGGAGCAAAAGTTTCAATTGTTAAGTCTTTATGTCCATGAACATGATGCTTTGCGGCCAAAATCAGGGGGGGGAAATCTTGCACCTACCGACCGATGACGTGGACTAATGCAGGAGGAACGAGCTGGCTGTCCCCTTCTGCCTGCTTCTGCCGTCTTTCCCTCCAGGATTGAAGGCCAACACGGTCAACACAACCTCCATCTTTGAATGGCGATAACAAATTGAGCCGGCTATAGCCTGCAATTAGCATTAAGCACACACCCTCACAAGCTGCAGGACTTCAGAGCTTTGTGTGCTGCTTCAAGCATGTGCGATAGATGAGTGAGGGATGAAAAGTCAATCGAACGTCAAGCATGTGCGATAGATGAGTGAGGGATGAAAAGTCAATCGAACGGAGGTTAACAAAACCTCTTTAGATCCAAAATGCGTGCTAAATTCACTATCATTCTCAGACACTGCAAATAATAAAACATTACTGAGGTGAGGCTTCATTTACAAGACAGCAGTCCAGGAGCTTCACAGCTTCAGAAGGGAAAAAACTCGGCCAATTTACTCCAGGGAGCAGCGCAACCATCATGCTAAAGGATGAGTAAAAGAGACATATACATTAGCTTTGTTTGGGACACCCAGGTCTACGTCTAAGCGGGATTACCAAAAAGCGAACTGCAAATGTTTCAGGAAATGCCACGCATAGTTGTCTGAAGACTCATGCAGATCTCAAAGAAGAAGCTGAAGCGTATAACAGGTCCACACCAGGTAAATGCACCGGCTGGAAAAGCAAGGGGATTGCAGCTGAAGCAGCCACGGCCTCTGGTAGGGGTCCGCTGTCAATAAGGACATGCTTCCCGTCTACAGCCGAAACGACTCCCACTGCAGGAATAGAA